>NDXB01016801.1:55000-97504 GCA_002631895.1 Agapornis roseicollis
TGAGCCCGTGGAGGTGAAGATGGATTTCATGCTGATGGCTATTCTGTCTGTGGTAAGGACCCAAAACCCCCATTGAGTTTTTATAAGAGAAAACTGGGTAATCCCTAGGTTGGGGTCTGGGTCTTCTGCCAGGTAGGGCTGAGCCAGCAAGGCCACAGGGATGAGAATCAGTCCCTTCACTCCAGCTCCCTGCTGTTTGGAAGTGGGTTTGGAAGATCCGGAGTATTTCTTCCCACCTACTTCCAGGAAGAAGTTCAGAGGCAGGTTCAGAGGAGCTGCTTCACAGGAGGCTCTAAACCCAACCATGCAGAGTGCCTCAGCCAAGCAATGCGACTGCAGGGCACTGGCATGTAAATGGTAACAAAAGCCTATTTCTTTATATAACCCATTGGACTGCTCCCACTCTTCATCTGCAAGACCAAGACCCTGAAGCTGAGCCCCCGCAATCTGTGCTGTCCACTGCAATAGGGTGATAGGGGCAAGCTCTGGGCTCTGCATGGGATGTACCTAAGACAGTCAGCAACATCTTCCCTTTTGTTTCCCCAGGTCGAAAAGCTCCAGACGGTCACTTTTTACTTCATTTTGAACCTGGTGGGTCCCTCAGGAGCGTTTCTTTCCTGTGACACCCAGCACAGAGGCTGCTGCTCAGCCCCGGCGCTCATTTCTCTCCTGTTTTACCCCAGGAGTGGAAAAACCCTTTTGCAACCTGGAACCCGCAGGATTTCTGTAACATTTCCAAAGTCTTTCTGCCCACGGAATCCTATTGGTCTCCTCCCATCTTCATTTTAGAGCGGTACGTTCCCCTTTTGGTTTTATCTACTGCCTTAAGAGAAATAGAACGGAATCAAAGTGCTGGTATTATTGTAGGAAATGGGATAAACTCATGTGGTTAAAAGTTGTTCCCATGAACTCTCTGAAGCCAAGAACCTTGTAATTTACATTAATGGTGACCACGGTTCATACAAAGCACTTTGTGGCTCTATAATATGGTAATATCACCAGAATGTCCCACTTGGGCTTTAGTTAAAGCTGAGGAAGTAGCAGAGACCAGCAGTGCTGTGGAATGAAGCAACCCTTAGCAGTTACTTGTGAGATACAGGATGAGCACTGCGGATCTGATAGGGATGGGCACCAGCTCTTTAGCTGGGGTGAAGGAGGAAGGCAGCTCTGCAGTGAGAAGAGCCACAACTGAGCCCTGCCCCAGACGAGAATGGAAGCAAAGGAGAGAGGAAGGAGCTCAATAGGATGTGCAGAACTACAAACCTCAGTTCAGAGGCACTCACCAGCCTTTCCTCAAGCCCAGTTTTCCTCCTCACTGCTACATCCCGTAGGTGGGTGATGGCACAAAGTCCCCATGGGAGGATACTCACAGCCCAGTGAGGAGCATCCCAGCATCCTGGAGCTCCATCATTCTCCACTTTTGTTTCCTCCAGAGTGAATGGACAAAACCCCAACTTGGATTACATGAGCATCACACACAACGGCGGCTTCAACTTCACTCAGCCCTTCCAGGCAACCTTAACCTGCAGCTTGATGATCTTCAAGTTCCCCTTTGACACCCAGACCTGCAACTTGAGCGTAGCCTCATTTCTCTACCCAGGTACAGCAGCAAGCTGGGCTTTACCACATGAGCGGGGCTAAACTTGCAGGGAGGGGAAGAGATGGGATGGATCCCGGCTCACTCCTGGGTGCCAGCACCACAGGCTCACACTGGGTTAGTAGGGGTTGAGGTCACATAACACAAGGGGAAATGAGGTAAAACACTGTATTCTGTTTGGAATGTTTCCCAGTGGCATCCTGGGATTTATCTGGAGGTTCTATGGAAATTCCCTCTCCCAAGGACTTGTTTCTACAAACCAAGAGACCAGGAGGCTTCCTGCAATGAGGCTACTGGTTCACATCCAATTTGGCTGCTCTTTAAACATACCTGAAAGGCATGGATATGAGAGGAGATTAAGGACAGTTTCAGGGATCCAAACTGCACTCAGAGCTCATCCCAACACAAAGGGGTGAAAAATGAGCAGAAGTAACACAAAACCCTCCAGCTCCAACACAACTGTCCTAATCCTGCAGAGATTTCCCCTCTGATCCATGCTCCCAAAGGTCCAACCAAGTCTCCTCACTGGAGCCCACTGATGGGCTAAGAAACCCCAGGAGTGCAGGGAATGCTGCCTTCCCCATCTGCAGGCACCCTTGGTTGGGAGGGAAATGGAAAGGAAATCACTGACCTCTAATAAATAACCTCAATTCTACAACTTCTCTCCTTTGTCTCCTACCCAACAGTAACAGACCTGGTTATGAAGACGAAGCGGACACCAGCTGATATGATGAGAGCCAGCCAGAGTTACTTCCTAACTGACGGAGAATGGAAGTTCACTAACCTGAGCATCATTGAATACATGGAAGACCTGGATGATGGACAATTTTCTGTGGTCACCTACATGGTATGGCACTACTTTCACATTAAATTGCACTGATTTGTCACCGAAAGGGGGGAAAAGCATGAAACGATGATTTTCTACATTAGAGAACAAGCTTTTGCCCAAGGCAGTAAGTTACCTCCTGCTCACCTGAGTTTTGTCCATCTTCTCCAACAGATTTCCATGGAGAGACGACCCGCACTGTATATTTTGAACCTGATCCTGCCAACATGCGCCCTGTATCTGCTGGACATGGCTGTGCTGTTTGGACCCAGCTCTCTTGAGGAGAAAATCAGTTTCCAGATTGCCATCATCCTCGGCAGCTCCATGTTAGCTGTCATTCTCAACAACATCCTCCCAACGTCCTCCAACAGACCTCCTGTAATAGGTACTCATCTGAATAGAAACTAGCTGGGTTTTACACAGGTACCAACCCTGAGCCTGAGTCACATCCAACCTGGCCTTGAACACTGCCAGGGATGGGGCAGCCACAGCTTCTCTGGGCACCCTGTGCCAGTGCCTCAGCACCCTTACAGGGAAGAGCTTCTGCTCTAAACCTCACCTCTGTCAGTTTAAAGCCATTCCTCTTGTCTTATTCCCACAGGACCTTGTCCAAGGCTCCGCTCCAGCTTTCTTGTAGCCCCTTTAGGCACTGGAAGGCTGTTTTCTTTGTTTCCCTATTGTCCTGCAGTGGTGTTTTTCCTGGGCACCTTCCTCCTCATGATCATGGCTGTGTTAGACACCTTCATCCTGCTGCACCAGCAGCACAAATCCCTCTACTTAGACAAAGTTCTCAGAAGCTTCCAGCAAGGTAAAGAAACCCACGGCCTCTCAGGCCAGTCGGTTTGGTGCATTTTACTGCAGGTTCCTTTGGGCGAGGGTGGGTTTCACTTGTGGCAGTCACCCCCAACACTGACATCTGCTCTTCACAGATGTGCACACCAAGCTGACAGTGAAAACCATGACCAACCAGAGCACGAAACCCCTGGCCAAGGACAGAGCCCAACAGCCGAACCTTCCCAAGAGGGCCCAGGAGAAGGGACAACCTGCCAAGCGCCATTGGCAACCACAGGAGCAGGACCTGTTTCTGCCTGTTCTGGAGAAGGTGCTTCTCTACAGCCACTTCTTCCTGTCCCTCGTTTTCTTTGCCATTATTTCTGTTAAATGGAGCAGCTGAAGCCCAGCTCTGGGTCAGTTGCTCTCCCCTGTTTCCCTTCTAACCCCTCCTGTGTAGCTTTTATCCAGCTTCATTCATTGAGCTGCAGTTGTTTCAGTAACACCATTACAAAGACAAATCCACAGCGTGTGAGATCTGCATGCTTAGTGCTTCATGCTCTGTTCAGCAGAACTACATCTGTTCTTAAAGCATTGTGTGGCTAGCAAGATGTGTCAATAAAGCAGTTGTGAAATCTAGGGGTACACCTTCATCCTATCCAGGTATAATTCCCACCACAAACATGACCAATGGAAAGGGATTTAATGCCCATCTCTTACGGAGATGTTTCCATTTTGGGGAAAGGTGTTGAAGAATCCCACCTCAGACAATGAAATAAACCAGTGCAAGTCTGAAGCCTTTGTTTCTGTGAGTTTCAGTGAGCTCTGCACCATCCAGAAGCCCAGGACAGAGAGAACAGGATTGCCAGGGTTAGAGAGGTGATACTTGGGATGTTTTAAAAAGAGAAAAGCTCTTTCTAATGCATCTCACCACATCCACATTCCTTCAACTCCTTTTGCAATTGGCTGCACTTAAACCATCACAACCAACCTAGAAACCAACCCTAGACCTTCTTCCTGTAGAACTACTGAGACACGTCTCCCACTGCACCACACATCACGACTAAATACACCCCAACTTCATGAAAGGCTTTACACCTTCAACTCCTACGCAGCTAGATGCCTGCAATGGCAGAACTACATTCCCTGCACCATGCATTTACACAGGTGAGCAGGCAGTTTGATTTCCTTACAACAGGACTCAGTTTGATCAAGAAAGGATCCTGCCCTTGCTACAAAACCAAGCTCACAGGTAGAAAAGACAAAACCCAGTGCACTGTTTGCAAGCTCATGTATTATTCCATGTTCTTCAAGACCTTGCAACCTCATGGCCAAGATGTAAGGCACAGACAGGAGGAGGAGTACTTTATTTAAATGACCACAGAGTCTGACAGTCGTTGAACAAACTGCTTCTGGACAAGTTTACAGATCAGCAATTGGTTTGTGGGGCCAGTACGGGTATTTCTCCTTGTCCAGTCTGGTTTCAGGGAAGGCTTCATGCAAGTCTTCAAATGTCATCTGCTCAAAGGGGATCATGCTTTTGAGCTTCTGGAGCTTGAAGTGGGAGCAGAGACAAAGCATGTTATAAATCACTTATCAGCAAGAAAGAGCAAAGCACACCCCCAGGTAAGAACAAGGTGTGTGCCAGGCTGGGTTAAAGGCAACACTCTCTAAGCAAAGCCCAGACTTACCTCTTGCTCGTACTGGGCAATACGAGCTTTGGAAGCCTGCACGTATTCCGCAGCACTCTTTGCCTGCAGGAAAGGAGAAGACACTGTGATCATGGCTATGATAAAGACCTAGAGTGAACCTGCAACCCTGTGCTTGAAGTTGGCATTAAAACTCATCATCATGACATTAGGTTAATTTGACCAAATCCCAAAGAGCCAAACCATTCCATGTGCATAGATCCTCCTGCTCATCCAAAAGCCAGATAAAGACCAGAGCATGCTCCAGCTCAGGCTGCCCTGCCCGTGCAGATGCACACAGAGAACATCCCTTCCCTCTCAACCCTTTTCCATCCCCACAGACAACCCTGGCATTAGGGAATACTTCAAACACTTACAGCCTCCTGCTCTTGGGCATTGATTTTGGAAGTCTGTGTATCCACAGGCTCAGGAATCTTCAGTGCACTGAACTGTCCATCAAAAGAGAACACTTTAGTTATGCAGTTAGTTCAACTGAAATAATCCTTCACACGGAGCTCACTCCTCCTGGCAGCAGGGGAGCATTCCCTCCTTTCTTCCCAGGATATACCCTCAACCATGTCAGTTGTGACAGGCTTTCTAAAACTGATCACTTCAGCTTGACTGTGAGCTTAAAGCCATTAGTCTGTACTGCATACCACTACCAGGGCACACAGTGCCACACACATTCACTGCAAAGAGCATTGGAAGGAAGCAAGAAAGTCTAATAGCAAAGAGTTGACATATTGCAGACTGTGCTCAGCCAGGACAAAGCTTCCAGCTCCATCTGAGGCCAGTGAGTCCTCCCAGTGCCAGGAGGTCAGTTTTCATAGTGCCAGGGCTGACCTGCCCATCAGCAAAAGCCTTGCTCCTGCCTTTCAATTCCTGCTTATAAACAGGGGGCAGGAGCCCTGCAGGCAACACATTTCACAGTGTTTTGCTACCTCCTTCCATTCAGTGAGTTAGAGAAAGAGATCAAATGTTTGCTTCAGGAGAGGCCCTGCCCGAATACACTCCTGCAGCCAAAAGAGCTTATCCAGTTTTCTTTCACCAGCCTCCTCAGCGCCCAGTGCCACAGGCTCCCTCCTGAAAGATGGCACTGAAGTGAGTGCCTCGGGGTAGCCAAAGCCAACCTCCTCTGCCAGTCCTGGTGTTTTCCTCCCACCACCAAAGACATTCCCTATTTAAACCTCCATAAAGCAACACCCCACTGACAAAGACTGACCTTCTTCTGAAACTCATCCACCATGCCAGCTTTAGCAATAGCAGACTTGTAGTAGGCCCAGTCGATGGCCGGAGGGTTCTCTGGCAGGGCAGCCAGCCTAAAGGGAGAGATGTCAGCAGTCACAACCAGCACTGGTGCCATCATTTGAGCTCTGCCACAGTTACTTAGAGCCTGCTAAGTTTAGCTTAGATCTCTTCAGCTCCCTGATTAGCAAGCAGCAATGAAGCACTTCTGTAAATCCTTGAAACAGGCTTCTCTATACAGACAAGAAGAGCCCAGCCTGCAGCCCTGCTCCATTGGAAACCACTGCACAGCATCTCTGTGGGCATCCCTGTAAAAAGGATCAGGCAGTTTCCACACCACTGAGCTACAGGCAATCAGCAACATAGAATCATAGAATAGTTTGGGTTGGAAAGGACCTAAAGATCATCCAGTTCCAAGCCCCTGCCATAAACAGGAACACCTTACATTAAACCATGGCACTCAAGGCTCTGTCCAACCTGGCCTTGAACACTGCCAGGGATGGAGCACTCACAACCTCCCTGGGCAACCCATTCCAGTGCCTCAGCACCCTCACAGGAAGGAATTTCTTCCTTAGATCCAATCTAAACCTCTCCTGTTTCAGTTTGAACCCATTACCCCTTGTCCTGTCACTGCAGTCCCTAATGAAGAGCCCCTCCCCAGCATCCCTATAGGCCCCCTTCAGACACTGGAAGCTGCTCTGAGGTCTCCACGCAGCCTTCTCTTCCCCAGGCTGAACAGCCCCAACTCTCTCAGCCTGGCTTCATATGGGAGATGCTCCAGCCCCTGCTCATCCTCGTGGCCTCCTCTGGACTTGTTCCAACAGCTCCATGTCTTTTTTATGTTGAGGACCCCATTAACTGCAACAGCCAAAGGGACTTGTGTCCAGCAGTGGATGTTGAAAGATTTAAAGAGTCATGAATCCATACAGCATTTAACAGACAACAAAGAACGAGTTTGGTTCTGAACACCAAACTGCTTGCACAGAACCCGTTTTTACACTTCAGCCATTGTTTTGCTGCGGGGAGGATTATGTAAAGATGATCTGCCACACAAAGCCTTGAAGGTGACCTGTTTAAAGCCCATGAGGACACTCCTGTAAGACCATAGTTACCGGCTTAACCCAGCACACGGCCGGCTCAGCCGAGGGGCCGGAGCAGGGCAGGCACTCACCGGGCCGACAGCGCATCACTGCGGGTCTTGAGGGCGTTGAACATGGCCCGCTGGCTCGGGGGCACCCTCTCGGCGAAGGCCGCCCAGTCAATGGCCTTGATGGCAGCTCTGCGCCCCGCCATGCTCCTGGCTGCGCCGCGGACAGACAGCACCGGGCGGTTACACTGCGGTGAGGGCAGCGGGCAGCAACCGCGGGCACCGGGAGGACGGCGCCGGGCCGGGAACGCGGCACCGACAGGGGCGGGAGGGGACACGGGGACACCGGGACGCGGAAGCACCAGGGACACGGGGACACCGCGGTAGAGGGCCGACAGGACACGGGGGCACCGGGACAACGGGATAACGGGGTACCGGGACAACGGGATAACGGGGTACCGGGACAACGGGATAACGGGGTACCGGGACAACGGGATAACGGGGATAACGGGGCACCGGGACAACAGGGTACAGGGGCACCGGGACAACAGGGTACAGGGACACGGGGCTAATGGGACACCGCTCCCAGCCCATCCCCACCACGGCCTCGCTCCCCCTCCATGTCCACTCCCCTTACACCCAGGCCCGTCCCGTCCCGTCCCCCCAGGGCACCCCCCCTCCCCCCCGGTTCCCTGCTCCCCAGCCCCGCTCTCACCTTCACTGACCGCCACCGAACCCCACCGGAACTCCGGTCCCCGCTGCCCAACCAGGGCTCAGCCCTACCGGAAAGCGTCGCTCCCGTCCGTGCCCGCCGCCGCCCGGAAGCGCTCTCCCCGCCGGAAGCGGGGCGGTGATGGCGGCGCGGCGGCGCTGAAGCGGCTCCGCCATGGCCGAGCTGGCGGCGGCAGCGGAGGGGCCGCCGCGGGGCCGCACGCCCAGCCCGGGGCCCGGAGGAGCGCCGGGGCCGCCCAGTCCCCGTGCGGCCGGAGCGGCGGCGGGCTCCGGTGCGGCGCTGTCCCCGCCCGGTGCGGCCCGGCCGCCCGCCGCCGCCTCCAAGTGGGTCCGGCTGAACGTGGGCGGCACGTACTTCGTGAGCACCCGGCAGACGCTGTGCCGGGAGCCCAAGTCCTTCCTGTGCCGCCTCTGCTGCCAGGACGGGCCCGAGCTCGGCTCCGACAAGGTGAGGCCGCGGCGGGGAGCAGCGCCTCGAGCCCCGGGTATGGGTTCGGTGGCAGCCCCGCTGCCGGTGTCCGCAGGGCCGGCAGCCCTTGATCCCCATCTGCACAGCAGCCACAGTGCCGTGTGCCGCAGGGTGCACGCCATCTCCTCGTCCCATGGCCTGCCCCACCGTTACGCGGCTGCCCGTATCCCTAAGAACGGGGCTTAGGGTTCTGCCCAGTGCTGGTGAGAGCCGGGTGCTGCAGGCACGGTGCCCTGCATCTCCTACCAGGACACAGGTCCCCCTCAAGGAGCAACCCAGCAGCGCTCCCATGATGGTGACAGCAGGGAGGGAACAAGAAGGGAGCTTTCCTAAGAATAGGAATGTGGTTTTGTAATCCTGTATTCCACTTTGCTGTCATAAAGACCACAGCTTGGAACTGATTGCCGTTTGTCATAAGGGTTTTGCAGACCCTTGTGCTTGCAGGTTTGCTGTAGGAGCTGCTGAACCAGGTTTTGTACCTGTTTTGTGGGTAGGGCAGACTGAATCTGGTCTGGGCACTCTGCTCAGAGCTTAATGGGAAGTTGTGATCAAAGCAGGAGTCACTGCATCAGTGAATAGAGGAGGTGACATTTCAGAATGTCTCTTTTGGTCTTTATTGCTTTAGGGCAGGTTGACTGCCAGGAGAAAGGATGCATTAAAGTGGGGTAAGGGAGTGATACAGAAGAGTTCTGCACAGGGTTTGTCAGTGCTCCAAAGCTGGCTCAAGAGATGCTTTTGGTTGTGAATTGTTGGTTATTTAACAGTTATTGTGTTGCTGGAGACATGGCTGGTGCATTGCATTGTGTACTGCCAGTCATAGAAAGAGTGAAAAAGAGCTTGCTTTAATGCTTGCATTCTGTTTGCTGGAACTGGAGATCCAGTTTTCCTCCAGAGTCCCCCAGTTCAATGGGTCTGGAAAACAAATTTAGGCAGAAGACAGCTGCCAGCTTTTGGTTCTTATTGCGGTGAAGAAAACCTGTGTTAAGCCCTGCTGTTCTCTCCAGATATATAAACTCTGTGTGTAGAACTGGTTAATTTGAAGCATCTACAAACATTATGAAGCTGCAGCATTTGTAGCAGAGTTCAGATACTGAAAACATAAACGTGGAGTCACTAACACACCTTTCACAGGCCAAGGAATCCTGGCTCTCAAAAGGCAAACTGTTCTATTTATTGTTTTCAACTGAAATGATTCTTTTCCTGGTACCATTTACCCATCCCCTCTCCAACAGGACGAGACAGGGGCGTATCTCATTGACAGAGACCCCACCTATTTTGGTCCAATACTGAACTACCTCCGACACGGGAAGCTCATCATAAACAAGGAGCTTGCAGAGGAAGGTAAGAGAAGAGCACTGGGGAAGAGCTGCCAGGTGGTTTTCTTCCAGCCTGGGAGCATGGAATCTGCGGCACAGCCCATTCAGCATGTGGGATTTTCTCTGGGATAGATTTGGAGTCAGGAGCAGCTGTTCCATCCTCATAGCAGAATCAATTCTACCCTGTATAAAGTAACAGAATCTATGTCTGCTTTTGCTTCCTTCCTTAGGGGTACTGGAAGAAGCTGAGTTTTATAACATTGCATCTCTCGTGCGGCTGGTGAAGGAGCGGATACGGGACAACGAGAACAGAACCTCTCAAGTAAGCACAGGGATATTTGTGTTTCTGTAGCACAGCAGGAGGACAAGTGTGGCTGTCAACACTTCTAGTAGCAGTTCTTTGGATTAGCACTTATCTTTAACTGGAAGAATGAGTACTTTCAAGTAGATCCAGGGCACAGCTAGGAGAAAGCATCCCTTATGGTTCCATAAGCACAGAACACTGAGCCATCTTGTTAGTGCTATAGGGAAGAACAAGGAAGAGTTAAACAAGAGGGCCAGGAGCAAAGCTCGGTAGCTGTAAAGCAAAACATGCTGCTTTGGTAGGTAAAGAATAGCTAAAACTATTCCTTCCTTAAAGCATTTTCTTCCCTTTATATCCCTCCGAGGCAATGTTCCCCGTTGCTGCTCAGCTGATAACACATCCAGTAGATTCCATTGCAGAAGGGAAATGTTTTCAAAATGCAGTAAATGGCTTTGGAAGCCAAAGAGGTTTTGCTTTTAGTAGCCCTTAGATGCCCGGAAGACTTTTAATAGAACTGTGCCAACCATATGTACCTGGTTTAGGATCAGTTGGATGGTCAGAAGGATGAACCCTCAGGGCTCAGACTTCCTCAAATAACAAGACAACAGAGCAGGAGATGCTTATTCATTTTCTAGCTTGATACTAGTATAACAGTTACTAACCTCACACTTGTTTTTCTTCTCCCTGCCTTAGGGACCTGTGAAGCATGTGTACAGAGTCCTGCAGTGCCAAGAGGAAGAGCTCACACAGATGGTGTCCACTATGTCCGATGGATGGAAGTTCGAACAGGTACCGTTACCAAAGAACTGCAGAACCCCTTTGAAAGCTGCATGTGGAATAAGCAGAGTTTGGTACTGAATTGCACTTCACACTGCTCTGCTCTTCTGAATAAGCAGCCTGCTCTGTAAGATGACTGTCAGGGGAAGGCAGGATTCACTCAAACGGCAGAGAGATGTAATTTTCTCTCAGTGTTTTCTGTATCCTTGTCAAATTGCAGAGCAAGTCTTCCCTCCTCCTGCATTTCATCACATAGACCAGGCCCTGGTGCAACAGTTTAATACGGGAAAATTAATAGAGTCATAAAAAAATACAGCTCAACTTTTCTGGAAGCTCAAAGCCACAACTCCTGCATTTGCTAAAGAGGCACTGAGTGACAGGAGAAACACACTTCCTGCAGATGCCTTTCTAGTGCAGCTGGGTTTGGGGCTAAGTGTCATAATGCATATGGCATTAGTTCCACATTTGGTTTCTGGAATCAAATACAGTCGTTTAAGAGGATGGAGAACTGGAAACCAGTTCCCTTCAAGTTCCCTCCCTCCACCATCCACAACCTTTGCACAAATCCACACCAGCTTCCTTCCTGCACACACCAGGAATGTTTCCTGCATGTCCTGCTCCAGCACATTCTCACCCTCAGGAGCTCGTTTGCCCTCCCCAGGACTCACATTTCAGACACCCCCAAGGACAGACAGATGCAATGCCTTGATCAGGACTAGACTTCACACAGCAACACAGCTTCTCTGCAACTTTGAGGTGGCCCAGACTAGGTCACAGAGTGGGGACATGGCAGTGGTGCAGCATAGGATGTATCCTCTGCTGGGAAGCCCATTGTAGCTGCAGCCTGTTGCCAAGGTCTTGCCCTGATGTGCAACCCTGCATGGCTTCTACCCTCCCCCAAATCACACCACTTGGCATCCTGAGATGTGTTAGGAAAGACAGTAACAGATCTACATATTGGGAACAAAGAGAGCCTGTTGCTAAATCTTAGCCTGGATGCCAGTGATTGAACAGAGCAGATATTCCCTTTCTGGCCTCTTTGGATTCAGTCACTTTGTAACACCAAAAAGACCGGTTCAGGAACCTGCAGGAAAGCCAGAAACCGTAAAAGCTGTTGCAGCATCATTTGTCAGGCTCGGGCTCTCCGAGGAGCACGTGGCCGTTCAGGTTCTCTGCCTTGTTCTGTTCAGTCCTGCTTAAATTAGGATGGAATAGAAATTTGCTGTTTTAAACAGAAATCCATTCTTGTGTGCCCCCTGCAGTCCCATAGTCTGGAAAACTGCTGTCTTTATCAGTAGAGGCTTTGTTGGGTAAAGAGTCACTTGTGGTATTGAAGTATCAAAGAGATTCAACTCTAAAAACAGGAGCAGGGAAGCAAAAGGAAAAAGATAAAACCCCTTTATAATCCTGTGTCTACCTTTTGGCATCAGCACAAGCATCAAAGCCTGTTTAAAATAGTACTGGAGGTCAGGCAGTACACCAGCCCCCCAAGTGTTCCTGCAGCTGCACAGTAACCACATAGTCATCTGTCTCAAATATGGAGCTGTCTCTTCTAAAATCCATTAGGACATGGAAGTTAGGGTGCACGCTGCATATTAAAGTTTCCTGGTATATCCAATTGATACAATTCCTATTGCTTTCTTCAGATTACTTAATTTGTTATCTAGAAAGCAGAACTGAGCAGTAAATGATAAATTAGCTCTGCACTCCAGGATGTCCTTTTAATGTAATAATGATAAATGAGACAGATGGGATTTCTTGGATCCAGTCCAGACCCCTCATCACAACAGTAATAGAATATAATTCCATTTATACAGATATCAACTCCATCTTGACAGCATCTGCATAAAGAACGGTGCCAGTTTGCCACATGTCCCCCTGGTTAATCTAACATCTGTCCGTGGTAAAGAATTGCCTTTCTTATACACATCAAAGTCACAGGGCAAGTTGAGAGCAGAGAGCTCAGTGGAGTCTGGAGCAGTAAGCCTGCATTGCCCACCCCGTGTCTGAATTAACTGGATATTATGTATAGCAAAAATATATCTATATAGCAATATATATACATATATATATCAAAATCTATATGATGTCTCTTTTTCTGCCCTCAGTGATTAACTGGGACATGTTCTGTTGTGTTCAGCATTAGTTTCAGGCTGGAATTTCCTCTTGGGCTGCAGGTGCCAGCAGAGGGCTCTGGAGCCCGGCTGTGTCCCTGCCTTGCACACACACACACACACACACACACACACACACACACACACACACACACACACACACACACACACACACACACACACACACACACACACACACACACACACACACACAGAGCAAAGCCTGAGACACAGAAGACCACGAGGAGACAGACACTCAAGGTCCAGAATAGGTTCCACTGGGCACTTGGACCTCACAGAGCAATAATGGGAATAAAGCAGAGGTCAAGACTTACTGATATTCCCTTGGTTATCTCCCATTGCACAGCTCATCAGCATTGGATCTTCCTATAACTACGGAAATGAAGACCAGGCAGAATTCCTCTGTGTTGTGTCCAGGGAGCTCAACAATTCTACCAATGGCATTGTCAAGGAGCCGAGTGAGAAGGCAAAGGTGAGGCATCTGCTCAGAGGTATTGGCTTGAATTCCCCTTTGAAAACAAAAAGCTGTACTTACGGTAGCAGATCCATAAGTTGCAGTAGCAGTTCTGTGTACCGGCTTTCCTATGTCCTCCTCTGTGCATGATCTTTCCCTCTTGGAAGATGTTCTGTGTTACTGACAACAAGAGCCAAGGCTGTATGTTTCAAATCAAGACAAATAGGAGAGAGAGGCTTGAAAAAGGCAGCCAGCATTGCAAGGACTTTTGAGACTGAGCATTTTGTGCTTGAAGGATGTTGCAGGGAGAGACAGACTCTTTCTCTTTTCAAGCCACTCTTTTTTTTCCCCTGTGATACCAACAGAAAACATCATCCTTAACTCCTGGGAGGCAGCTAAGCAGGATTTCTAGAGAAGGGGCTCAGTCTGCTTTAAGCAGCCTGTCATTTGTTAGGCTTGTAGCATAGAAGCCAGTTAGATGCACTCACATTACTCTGTTTCCTTTCTCTGCAAAAAAACCAAGGGCTCTGCACGTGAACTTCAGCATCTAAACTTGTCCAAGGTGTTTATAGAAACCCTCTTCTTTTCCAGATTCTTCAGGAGCGAGGATCCCGGATGTAATTCCAGTGTCCACTCCATTAACACTCCCAGATGTCAAAGGGCAGCCCAGCTGGGCAGAGCGCCTCTCCGCAGTGCAACCTTGCCCTTGTACAGTAACCAAGCTAATGCAAAGCAAAGCCGAGCCTGTCCTGCCGATGGTGAATAATTCTGGTCATAACCAAAGGCTTCCCTCTTACCCTGGAAACCTGGGAAGGAAGAGACTTTTCCAGCGGGATGGTCCTTTCCACAAGTATTTAGTTTCTTTTCTTGGCCAGCGCTGTATTGAGTTTCTCCACCAGCAGCTGGGCCGCATTCCCAGTCGGAGCCTTTGTGAAGGTTGCTCAGGTCCATGGGCCCTTGGGATCAGTCCCACCTTTCACAGACTGGTGCAGGTGGGAGGATCTGTATTTGAGCTGTGCCATTTCTTGCACCCAGGGCTGCCACCAGGGAAGCGCAGGGACCTTGCAGTGCTCCCCCTCCTGATCAGCCACATCCCCCCCCCCAGATCAGAACAGGGCTTTGAAAGGAGGAACAAAACCACCAGTCGTAAAAAAACCCACACAAACTTCTCCATTCTTGCTTTGTATTTGTTCCTTGTTCAATTCCTAAGAGCTAAGTTTAGATACTAAGGGGAGGGGAGTTGTGTGTACACCTTATGTGGGTCTCTCTGTTAACACTATTACATACGGGCTCTTGGTGTTTCCCAAAGCCCATCACTTCGCATGCATAAACAGAGACCTGTGTTCCCCTAGAGTAGTGATAGAGTGATAGTTGTCCTTCATGCTTCTCTACTGAAGAGGAGCAGTGACATCTTCCCCTCCAGCACCCTGCCATGGCCATATCTTAGCCTGGTGTAAAGTCACAAGGTTAGGGACTTGTTGCTGCCAAGTTCAGCTTTGCCTTGTTTGTCTCCAGCAGCGTGGGCTTTCTGTCTCCTTCCTTCTCCCCAAGGGAGGGCTTCAGGCAGAATCTCTTTTGTACTGTAGCAAGCAGTAGGTTTGTTTTAACCCATGAGATCCTTTGCAGAGGAGATCCCTTACTTACACACAGTGATTTACCTGCAGCCCTCTCATGTCCCCACCTTTAGGAGATCACCTCAAGTTATAGAGGGGCAGCATAGAATTGGGGGGGGGGGTGTAAAGTTGCCAAACTGTTGTAATGTTTCTTGTCCAAAGTGATGTGTCAACTTCTGTGACTTTTCTTTCCTTATTTTGTTCTGAATGCCTTGGATGGATGTGCAAAATGTTCGTTTGTGCCTCTCTTGGACTCTGATCTTAGCCAAACTGCTGTCACTGCTTCCCCTCTGTTAACCTGTGCCATCCCTAACCAAGGGCATGTCCCTCCTAGTCTGGTAAATGGAATTACTTAGCAATTTGCTGCATGTTTTTCCCCCTTCATCCTGGCTTTGTTCTCTGTAGCCCAAGGGTCCAGGCACTTGGGTCTCTTTGAGTCAAGTCCCAAACTGACATTAAAGCGCAAAGCTTCAGAGATGCTGGATTCACAGACATGGATAAGCTCAGAGCAGTTGGTTCTCAATAAGGTATCAGAAGATTCCTTACCTGGACTGAGGAGTTGGGCTCCTTTCTGGAGGACTTCAGTTACCTGTGGTCTCCTTAAAGCTTTGAGATAGAATTAGGCAGGTTTCCCATGTTATCACTTGTTGCTGATGGGGCCTTGCAGCAGCGTTACCGACGGTCCAGCCACCAGTTCAGCAGATGAGACATGCAGTGAGGACACCAAGTGACACCACTGCACTCTGCCTCTTCCCACTGCTTGTGTATGCCATCTTGCCTATCCCCTCCCATCCTGCTTTGCCAATGCACCTCCTCCAGTGGAGGCTTTGCCTCATTCTCAAGGAAGGTTGATTATCTGTGCTAGTTTAATCCTGGTAACAACAGACTGTGCCAAATGCCTTTGAATGCACCTTGTGTCAGTTACAGGCTGGTGAAGCGCAGCTGGCTTGCCATCATGCTGAAGAACCCAGCTCCTCTTCTCTCCATCTTCCCTGTTTATAATGGGGTGAGATGGTACTGGTGTGATTAGACCGTCCGCCTTGGCTGGGCCTAAATAACACTGTGATGTGTGTAGAGATCTCTCCTCTGTCAGTATCTTGTAGCCTTGCTCATTGTCCATCTGTGCTCACAGCTAGGAGGTCAAGAAGCACATGTAAGCAAGTTAGCAGCCTAAAAAAGCCCTTGAACATTCTCATCTGTCTTCTTTCCCTTCCTTAGAGGAGGGAGTTTCTGGGAACTGGTCAGGAAATCCCAAACTAAAGGCAGCAGGGACTGGTAGAGCTTCTTTTGGCACATCAATGCCAGTTGAGCACCTTGCTGTTCAAGCATGGAGCTCAAAGCAGAGGGAGGCTTTCTGTCCAGTACAGCTCAAGTAGATAACAATGACACATCCTTGCTTGTTTGTATCACCAGAAATGCCATCCATGGGGAAGCCCACCAGAGGATTGCCTGATACAGGAATGATGCCCTCACTCCCTGTTCTGAGCCACAGAGAGCCTAAAAGTTCCCACTGCCAGCTAACAGAGGAGCTCTTTAACCCACGTGCACAGGAAAGGCTTTCAGAGTTGCATCTTGCTTTTCCCTCCCATGCTGCTTTCTGCAGTGAGGATGTGCCAGGGGATTGAAGACTCTGGGTTCAATTGCAGGGTCTTTAAACTCACCAAACCAAGTTGATGGTAGGAGACCAATTGGTACTGGACACTGGAGTTCTTGGGTGATATTTAGGACCAGGTATGAATTCCATCCAGAGCAGGTACATTCCCAGGAGGATTTCTCCTGTCCCGACTGCTTGGTCATCTGTATCCCGAGACCAAGGCTGGTCTCTGCGTTATGCACCAGTTGCATCCCTTCTGTGCTCAAGACAGGGCTTTTCCTTCCATTGCCTACCACTCAGTCACAACTATATCAAAACTAGCACCGAGTTAGGATGAAATCTGTCCTGTTCACCCCAAAACAGGCAGTGTGCTATGGTGAGTAGGGTAGGTGAGCAGGGGTGGACCTGCTGGGTATCTCAGAGCGCTTGTGCCTCTTGGGAAGGTTCATGTTCGAGTATGAATCCTGGCAATGGCGACTTTGACACTTTGGGTTTTAAACACATTCCCGGTGGCCTAAAACTGTCCCATTATGGCAAGACTGGAAAGAACCTCTCCAAGTGTCTTGGTCTCTGCACATTTTTAAACACAAAGCGGTTTTACTCAGGGGTGACTCAGTGGGCTGAGGCAGAGGGGGCCTGGGGGGAGGGGGGGGGGGCTGTGGGGCGCTGGGCCATGGGCTCCTCACCTTCACCTGTGAACCCAGAGGTTTTGTACAGTTTGTGTCAGTGCCCTTTGCTACCGGTTCTCTTTGGTTATTAAATGTGTTTGAATACCAGGCGAGATGCTGTGAGTGATGGAGCGAGTTCTTGGCTTTCCAATAAAGAGTCTGAAATGGGTTTGAACTGGTTGAGCCGAGGGGTCTGCGGCTTTCTCTGCATCCACACAGGGATGGATGCATGTGGGGAAGGAAACGTGCTTCTGCCTCCATTTGTAGCAGTGATTTGGCAAGAGGTGGATATAATTAGATTTGGGAGTCCTTGGTTATTTTCAAAGGCCAGGTTGGATAGAGCCTTGGGTGACATGGTCCTGTGTGGTGCATCCCTCCCCACGGCAGGGGGTTGGAACTGGATGATATTAAGGTCCTTTCCAACCCAAACCATTCTATGATTCTCTAAAGGCAAACTGCAGCATGTTTCAAGTTTTCTATTATAGAAAAGAATCTCAACTTCCATATTTAATCGTTTCCACTGACAACCACAAGCAAGCAGAATGTTAATACAAGCATTAAATGCAAGCAGCTAAGAAAGGAAAATGCCTTTTTTTGTCAGCTTTTGTTTGCTAAACCCCTACTCAGCACTGGACCAGCACACATGGCAAAGGTCTGGCTGTTCAGACAGCTTCATCCCTTCAGGAGCATGACCAGCAGGTGAAGGGAGGGGATTCTCCCCCTCTGCTCTCATGAGGCACACACATACACTCCCCTGCATTTCTGTGTTGAGCCCTGGGGTCTCCAACACAAGGATATGGGCCTCTTGGAGGGAGTCCAGAGGAGGCCATGGAGCTGCTGCGAGGGCTGGAGCAGCTCTGCTCTGGAGCCAGGCTGAGAGAGCTGGGCTGGGGCAGCTTGGAGAAGAGAAGGCTCTTTAAGGGGAGACCTGAGAGCAGCTCCAGTGCCTAAAGGGGCTGCAGGGAGCCTGGAGAGGGGCTTGGGACAAGGGCCTGTAGGGACAGGCCAAGGGGAATGGCTTGAACCTGCCCAAGGGGAGACTGAGCTGAGCTCTGAGGCAGAAGCTGTTCCCTGTGAGGGTGCTGAGGCGCTGGACCAGCGTACCCAGGGAAGCTGTGGCTGCCCCATCCCTGACAGTGTTCAAGGCCAGGTTGGACACAGGGGCTTGGAACACCCTGCTCCAGTGGAAGGGGTCCCTGCCTGTGGCAGGGGAGTGGAACTGGATTGGCTTTAAGGTCCCTTCCAGCCCGAACAAAGCTGGGATTACCACAAGAGACCAACACTGAACACCCACAGCAGCCTGCAAACAGCTTTCCACATACCCCACAAGACCAAACACACACGGTTCTTGCCATCACCAAGGCAAAAAGGGAGTGAACATGAGAAAAGAACTGCAGTTTCTTCAGGGCAACTTCCTCTTGCATCCTGAGCCTGTACCAGCTGCAGGCAAGAGGCTGCCCTGGGCATGGGCATTAGCCCAGAAACCCTGGAGGATGGTTTAAATCACAGCTCTATTACCCCCACCTCTATTACCACACACACAGAGCTGCCAGCTTTCCTTGTGACTGTGTCCTTAGTGTGAATGGGGATTAGCTGAGGTTTAGTTCTTCCCTGTTTACATAGCATTGCAGCTGGAGTGCCTGAAACAGAGATACCAACAGATGGACAGGCAGTGGGGAAGCAGAGACAAACCAGAGAGTCAAGCTCTGGTGATGCCAAAAGGTGGATAACATCGATGCTTGAGGCCCAACATTGGGAGAGAAGGAACAAAGACATACGGATGGGAAACCAGGGATTAACTCTTTTGAGTCTTTTGACTGCAAGTGGCTGATGCTGCTGTGGCTGCTCTGAAGCTGCCCTGCAGGCACCCTGCTGCCTCCATCCTCACTGCAACAGGAGCCTCAAAACAGAGCTGGAGGGGGTTGAGACAAGCCCAAACCCGGGTTTAACACCAACACAAGCCAAGTCACCACATAGCATGGGCTCATCTAAGAACCTCCTTGCCCCATCCCCATGTCTCTGACCACAGGTCTGGGCTGCAGTGAACTTGCCCAGGGTGAGCCATGCTCAGGTGCTGGCAGCATCTTGGGCAGAGGCAGGAGCCTGGCCCCACCTGCGCGTTCATCCCCATTCACAAGGCAGGACTTGTCAGCAGATGGGATCACAGAGCACATCCAAATCACAGCTGGCGTGCCAGGCCTCCCTGCTCTCCACTGCAGGGCTGTCTTATACAGCCACATAGGGACACCCAGTGCCACCTCACTGTGTCACTCAGTGGTTTCTGCTGAAACCACAGACTGGAGCTGCCAGAGCTTTGCACCATCCCTCCCTTTCCCATCAAAGCCTGTGCAACCCCTTCAGCTCCTCTCAGAAACCATTCCTTCTCACTGCAGAGCACACCGGTGATGCCCCAGTGTTACCAAGCACTGAGAGGCTCTGCAGCACAGGCAGCAGCATCCCGTGTGGTCATTTTTACCCTATACACCAGCTCTCAACAAGCTGTCGCCTTTGCTGTTGCCGGGGCCAGAGCTCAGCTCTCCCTATTGCCAAACCCAGGCAAGTCTAGAAGAGAAAGAGAGGGGTGGTTTGCTGTAGAACTGGCCTCAGCAGAGGGTTAAGGCTCCTGGCTGGGTTTGCCCAAGCACCTCAAGATGTGGGATACCAGACAAGCAGCTCCATCCAGGGAGCTGCACCACAACCAAGGCAGGAGATGGATGGCAGCACAAGAACACTCAGTGGACGCCATACCTGCCCATGGCAGGATTCGGCCCATCCTACCCCTGAGGGAAATGAGTTCCCCAGGTGCCTTCTCCAGGTGCTTGGGAGGAAGATGAGTAACAAACCCTGGCTGAGATTTTTCCGACAGCCACAGTCAATAGCGCAGGCATCCCAGCTGGGCAGAGCGGTTCAACACCCCTTTATCAGCCTATTCTGTATTAGAAGGGGCATAAAAAGAGCAATGCCACTTCTCAAGGAAAGGCTCAGGCTCCGAGCCCTCCTCCCACCCTGGGTTAGGGCCACTTGGCTCCCTGTGGCTGGGGCTCAGCTCAGTGCAGCACAGCGAACCTGCCATTAGTCACTGGAGCCGCTGCCAGCTTTGCCTGCAGCACCATTCCCTTGTTTTCCTGGCCTGCCTGCTCTTGTCTGTGGGCACAGGAAACCCAAGCTGACATCCAAGAGAGCAAAGGGGTTTAGCAGCATGGAGACGCTTACCAGCATCCCACTGCTCAGCGTGAGGCACCAGCAAAAGCAATGGAAGCTGCTGCTGCATCTCCCCTCATCACACACACATGGGAGGGGGAAACCCAGTGGTCCAGAGGTCTGGCCACAGCCCTAAGAGCATCTTGCACACATGCATGCTCCTCTGCTCTGCCTCAGGCTCTCGCACAGGGACAAGGTCAGTTTGTCACTTACCCACCCCCGTCACCCACAGCAAAGCCATCACAAGCCAGATCTGTTTGCAGCCAGAAAGCCTGCAGATGTTTTCAGCCCAGCTCACTGCCTTGTTTGGGAAACAAGGACCTCGGCCATAGCCATTCACCTTGATCTGGGTTTGAGGCAGCCACTGGAGGTTTAACCCAACTTTCACATGGACAAAGAACCCCCAGGTGCCCTCTCCCTTCCAGGGCTGGAGAAATGCAGATTTTTCTCCAAACCGCAGTAAAGAGGAGCTACAAACCCCAGCAACTGTCTTCAGATTGTGGGGTAACATAGCAAGGGCATCAACGTGTGATCCTGTAGCAATATTCCCTATCAGAAGCATCCATTCTTCCTAAGAGCTCCTCAGACTTCAGCAGATGGGAGCCCCAACAAGCCCATCATTGGCCAGAAGTGCGAGTTGACATCAAGTGCCATGGGTTTCCATCAGATGCTCCCTGAGCTGAGCTCCGCATCACCAAGAAAGCCCTTGAGGAAGGTGAGCACCTTCCACCCATGACTTAGATCAGAGCAGCAGCTCCTGCAGCACAGGCAGGAACCTGTCCTAATGCATTCAAATGGCAGTGGCTGAAGATGAGAACTGTGAGCAACCAAGCAAACTCAGGCCCTTTCAGTTCAGGATGTTGAGGATGTTGGGGAGAAGCCGATGGGTCACTGAAGTGCTAGCAAACACCTGCTGCACAGTCATCCTCATCCTAACAGCTCAGTGGGGCTTCATCTAAAACCAAATGCAGAGAAACATGGAAAGAGGAAGGGGGTATCTGCCAAACCAAAGGGGTTTACCCATGAAACAAAGGCTAAAGGGCACGTTTAGCTGTTTCCATGTGATAACATGTCCCTGAGGCACACAGCGGCCTGCACTGCCCAGCAGAATGAAAAGCTCCTGCCTTTCTTTTAAGGCAATCACAAAGCTGAACCATCACGATCCCTCTGGGTGGGAGCAGGAAGAGCCCCTGTGTTGGCACTAAGGTGCTGGATCTCCTCTCCTGCCCTGTTGTGACTTCCAGGCATCGCCTGCGCCTTGCTTGGAGAGACTGTCCTTAGACAAAAGACAAAGGAGAGCAGGACCTGGCTGGGGTAACAGCATCTGCTGGGAGCAGTGCAGCCAAAGATGCTTCTCTTGGGTGGTTGGAGCCCAAAACCCACTGGGTTCCTAAAAACCCAAGTTGTGGCTTCACACCTTAATCCTCAACAACCTCCACCTGCTCCAAGGATCCAGCATCCAAGGGAAACACTTCTCAACCTCTCAACCATTAAGCCCCTTACTCCTCATAAATACAAGCCAAAGTAAATGAGAATTAAGAGCTTGACAGATAAGATGTGCTAGAGGGAACACCATGCACCACAGCACAGCATCCCCACATGTCAACCCATGGGGCAGATAGACAGCAGCAGGGTTAGACTCACCCACAGCTGCAGCACCCTTCTTGTGCCACATCCTCATCTATTGCATGGGGGGTTTCATGCAGCCAGCGATAAGGAAACTCCATCTCTTTAAAAGCCCCACTTTCCAGGACACCATCCTCATCCTCGCAAGGAAATAGCTGCCAGAACAGCACCAGCAGCTCCCAGGCAGCCTCAATGACCAGGTCCTAGCAGAGACCTCCATCGCTGTGCCAGCATCAGTCCAGCTCCGAGGGCAGCACAGGGCAGTGAGGCAGGTCAGGGTGTCACCATGGGGACAGCAGCAAGGGCTGGCTCACACCCAAACCACCTGCAATCACCCACCAGGGTAAAGCACAGGGACAAGCCCCATCTTGCTGGATTCCTGCAAGCTGATGGGAGCTGTCAGTGCATGCCCTGGTGCCAGCTGCCTCCTCAACCCCTGCTTCCCATCTCCATGCCAAGCAGCCTCATCCCCACTACTGGTCATTAAACACAGTCCCAGAGGGGGAATGTCTCACCTGGTGTTGTCACACCCACATTATGGTGACGAATGAGCATAAAGCAACCAGGCAGAGCCAAAGTCAGAGCAGAAACCAGCAGTGAGATGGAGCAAAGCCTGACCTAAGGCAAAGATCTGGACTTAAATGCAGCTGGAGAGCAAATGGGGTGGAAGGGGTGTGGGAGGAGGCCCCAGATGGGGCTGATCAAACTGATCAGGACCCATCACTGCAAACAGGATCCTGATGCCCTTTGCAGAGAGAGGACTTGGGAGTGATGCTATAGGAACTGCTTGGGAAGCTCCTGATAAGCCAGCACAGCCCCATCCGCTCAGCACCAGCAGAGCTGCTCCGCAGGGGGTTTGCCAGGGTTGTTCAGATCCTGCCTCAGTCTCGGGCCAGGAATGTGTTTTGGGGTGCTCTGAGAGCTTGGTTTCTGCTGGGTCTGTTGGGGTTCAAGGGCAGCATCAGAGCAGGAGGTTAATTTGGCATGGAACAGGAATAGCCCCCAGCTGTTGCTCTGCAATCCCACCACTGAAGTGCCACTTAGCTCCCAAATAGCAGCCAGCTTCCTCCCCAAGATTCAATCTGTGCCAGGCCATTCGCAGACCTGGCTCTCTGGAGCAGATGCAATGAGCATTTCTCAAAGTGATTTGCAATCTCTGCAGTGTTTGCGCTTTGGTTTCTCTATGGCCTGCCCCAAAAGAGCTGCTGAGCTGGGGACTGGCTGAGAGACCTGTAACATGCCAGTAAGGGCATGCAGATCACAGAACCTACAGCCCTGGGCACAGCCTGACTCTTAAGGGCTGCTGACAAGTGACATCCCACAGACATAAGCCCATAGCATCAGGCTGTGCAGCAGCACTTGGGCCACTGCTTTAATCAGAGCCAGATGTGGAGTCTTTGCTGTCAGCTCAGTGGGTGACCTTGGAAAAGTCATCTGGGGTAGAACACAGCTGGGAGAGGGTGGCAAAGCAAGCCAGGGGCTCAGGATGAAAAGGTACTTAAAAAGTCACTTATAAAGGTATTTACAAGAGACGTGCTTGGCTTTCCTCCCCCCAGCAGACCCCGGGTGACCCCAGA
Source organism: Agapornis roseicollis (assembly GCA_002631895.1). NCBI lineage: Eukaryota > Metazoa > Chordata > Aves > Psittaciformes > Psittacidae > Agapornis > Agapornis roseicollis. The sequence continues at coordinate 78,681 of NDXB01016801.1, forward strand.
AAGTAGTTTAAAACCACCCCTCTGCGTTTACAGTAAACAGCTCCCTTGTGTGCATGCAGCTTATTTTACACATTCATAAACCCCATGTCCAGCACCCGCCGGGCTGAGCTGGGCCGGCAGGAGGATGCTGCTGGGCAGCAAGACAGAGACTTAATAATGGACAAGGAGTGAGAAACTTTCCCCTCCATCTCCATCCCAAGCTGTTGGCATCACCTGGTCTCTGAGCACCCTTCCAAGCCCATCACTGGGGTAGGGGTCCTGTGTCGTCCCCCCCCAACCACCCTTCTGGTTTCCCCACTGGAGCATCCCTCCTGGGTGGCTGTAAGGGAGAACTGGGCAGCTCTTCTCCCCATGGAGGTACCCACCAGCTGCAGGCTCACTGAGGATGGTATATGGGCATCATCATCACCATCTGCAGGCTGAATATAAACCTCTTCCTAGGAAGTGAGCTACATAAATGCCCCAGGCCCTTGTGTTTCTCAGCATAAAGGGCTCCTTGTCCTTGTGGGGAGCAGCATCCAGCACCCCTCATCCCAGTCCCCACCACAGCTGAGGGGAACTGAAGCATGGAAGAAGGAAGGAAAGACACCATGTGAGCATCCCTGATCTGCTGCCATGAACAACTACTAGGGCTGCTCCATGGCAGCTCAGGAAACCTCAGGTCTTGGGGGTCACTGGAGGAAGCAGAAACAACATCCAGCCCTGAATGAGAGGGAATTGTCACCAGCGACCGGTCAGGAAGAAAGACTTGGAGCCAGCAGCGCGCTCCCCCGTGTCCTGTCCATGGCATCCCTGCATCCCGGGCACCTTCCCACATCCATGTGCTCCCAGCACACAGCCGTGTTTGCAGTAGGCACCCAGGCGTGGTTACTGCAGTGAACTTCAGTCCCGTTCCCAACACCAGCAGCACGAGGCGATCCCATGCATGGGAAAACTCGTGTCCTGCCGATGTCCCTGCCCTGCCGCGGTCACTGCGTGACCCCAGGAGCAGGGTTTGAGGAGCACCGAGCCCATAGGAGCACTAAAACACACGTTCCCCCCCCATCACTGCCCCATCCATCCGAGGTGGTCACCCTGGGAAGGGTTAAAGCAGGGTTCTGCGGCGCTGCTGGCGTTCCGTGTGGCACATCCGGCTGAGCCAGCGCCGGAGCCAACTCCTTCCTTTACCTTTATACAGGCAGCGGGGAGGCAGCGAGGAGGTCACCGTGCTCTTGGCACCACAGCACCAGGGGCCATCCAGGTTGGGCTGCCCATGGGAAAGGGTGTCCTGCAGCCAGGGGCGGAAGGTGGATGAGAGCCATGGGATGCGCAGCCCCGCTGGGGAGCCCTTCCCTGGGAGCGGGCGCGCAGGGAGAGGTGTGGGGAGCCAGAAACGCGCTGAACCAACTGAGCAGTGTGGGAACAGAGAGGAGCTGAGTGCTTCTGCCTTTGATTGCAGGTTCGCTGTTGCCGGGGAGAGGCTTCAGGCTGTCCTCCAGCTAATTCACACCAGAGAGACAAGCGCTTGAATTAGCGGCATTATCTGCGCCCGGCTAAAGTGGACAAAGGATTAAAGTGTGCTGAGCACCAGCACCGTGATTTGCATCTCAGAGCCCCTTCCCACGGGCCCCCCCCCCTTCTACTCCCAGCCTTGTTTTCTGTCCTTTGGGCTGGGAGCCAGCACCAGAGCCCTGCTCACAGGAGTGATGCCGAGGTTAATACTGCAAAAGGCTGCATCAAGGCTTTTAGTGGCTACTGAAGCAGAAGCGCCGGCCCTGAGCTGCGCACACAGGGGATGAGCTGCCCGCGCAGCCACACGCTCGCCACCCTCCGCTTGACCCATCCTTGTCTCAACCTGAGGTATGGAACTTTCTGCCCCGCGAGCAGAAACAACCTGCTGCTCACCTTTCAAGCTGCCCACTAAGCCCAAGCGTGCCTATTCTTCTAGGAAAAATCAGTATTTGAGTGCTAGGTCAATACTGCACTGCGCTGTGACCTTACGGGCGCTTTTCTGAGCTCATCCAGCTGCCAAAGGTGGTTTTTCTTTAGGTGTGTTTATTCATGTGGATGGGGAATGCTATTGTGATACGTTTCTTGCAGCCAGCCTCAAAGAAATCAAAGCTGGGATCTCTCTGAAGAAGCCTTAACCAGAGGTAAAGCAAAATCCTCTCTGCGATCACCGCATCCTAATGAATCAGTGGCTTTCAAACTGGTTTTTCCCCACTAGCACTGTGTGGGGAGGTGCCAGGTCCACACCAGCCCTGCTGCCACACGCAGGCTTTTACATGGTTCTGTTTTTCTTGGCACTGGCAGGGTTTTTCCTCCTCTTGTGGGCACAGCACTGGGTGACCTTAGCAATTGCCAGCAAGGGGACTCCATATGATGAAAGCAGGTGAAAGGGAAAATAAGGGCGGGAATTAGGTAAGGCCAATTCATTCCTGAGGAGGTGTGGTCCTGCCCTGTACCTGCCTGTGGCCACAGGCTTGTGAAATAAAAGGGGAAGGCGGTTGTTCCTGAAGCAATCCGTTGCCAGGATCCTGTGGCGAGAATGAAGGGAGGTGCTAGGAGAAATGCAGAGCAAGAGGTCTAAGGAGTCAAGCCGCAAAGGTGTGGGACGCTCCGGTGCCTCCGAACCTTGGGAATACCATCAGCTCTGCCCCACAGGCCCCTTGGCTGGGCTGAGGGTTGCGTAGTAGCTGCCCTTCCTTCCCCAGCAGCCTGGCTTGAGAGGAGAAAGAAGCTGTTATGTCCCAAGGAGGAGCAGGGGAACGCAAAGCTGCCAAGCCCCAGGACCAGGGCTGGGCATGGATGGTGCTGCTGGCTGCAGTGGTGCTGCAGGGGATGACGCTGGGCTTCCCCCCCTGCATTGGCATCTTCTTCACGGACCTGCAGCAAGAATTCCAAGCCAGCAACAGTGAGACATCGTGGTTCCCATCCATCATGGTGGCCGTGCTGCATGGAGGTGGTAAGTGATGGGGCTGCCCTCCACCACCTCAGTTTCCATAGATACCAGGCCCCCTTTTGCCCCTCTAAGAGACACCCGAGCCCTTTGGTCCAAGGAGGTGAATCCCTTTCTCCCCCAGCTTTTCCATACCACCAATTCCCATAGCTAGGGAATAATTCCCATAACTAGGGAATAATTCCCATAACTATTTCCCATAGTTATTTCCCCCTCTTTGAATAGGCCAGCAGGTAGCACCGAAGCTTGGGTGCCTCCTTGGTTCATCTCCCAACCGTGAGAACACATCTGTTATATTCCCCATGACAAATGTGTTCTTCGTGGCTGAAACACACCTCAAGCCAAGCTCCTCCAGGCTGCTGGCTGAGCATTCAAGCAGCTCCCTGGGCGGTGGCATTGGGTGCACACCCAGGCAGGGTGGACGTGAAGCTGGATTGATGCAGGATGCGGGTCAGGAGGCAGCCTCCGGATGAAGGGGGTGGAAGGAGGGTTGTGCTATGTGGGTAGTGGGGGGAATCACTTGGTTTTCCCCCAGAGATGATGTGGGAGATGATGGGACATGTAATAAAACATCTATTGACCTCTCTTTTCTAATGAAGTAATTGTTCTGTAGGAGGTTGGGATCGCACTAAAAGGTACTATAAAGACAGCCAATAAATAGATCTAAAAGTTATAACTTAGGCAAGGAAAGAACAGCCTCATGCTAATGACATCCAGGAACAGAATTTGCCAGGGCACAGCCAGTGAGTTACAAGAGTTATTACTTTGCTTGCCAGTTATGCCTCCTATTGCAGGCTGTTGCAGAGGGAAGGGCTCATTCTTGTATTCTAGGAGTAAGGCAGGAGTAGCACAACCAGGAGAAGATCATCAAAAAGCAGACATAAAAGACTTCAATTCTGCTGCAGCTTCTGAGCTCCTTTGTGCTGGGCTTGGTTCAGGTTCCCCAGTTACATCCATCGTCCTAAACCGCGTTCTGCAGTGTCAATGGTGCCTCTTGATGCTGCTCTCTTTTTTTCTCCTTTATTCTCTCTAACTCCAAGGAACCAAAGGGAAGAACAATATCTGTGGCAAAAATGGGTAAAGGGGCAGGGGAATGGACACAGCCAGTCCTCAGGGTGGTCAGCGCAGTGAGAACGTCCCATGCAGGAATGCTATGGAAGGGAACAGGGAAGGACCCAGTGCAAACTATAACTCATCAGTTAGGAAGCCAAACCTATTTCATTACCCATGTTCATAGGTGAAGGCAATCAATGCTTATTTTGTCATAGGAATCATTTGAGAGACCTCAGGATCCTGTGGCCATCTCTAAAAGGGGAGTTCAGGCCCCACAGGTTCCTACTCCTTGATATTTACACACACAGCTCTCAACTCACACTCATACAAATGCAGCACCTCTGTTGCTATTAGTTTTGCAAAGGAAAGCACAAAAGCCTCAGGCGAGTAAGAAAGAACATTTGAAACCTAGGAAGCAAGTTCACAGGAATAAGTAATGAAAATTCCTTGTGCTTTTAGAGCCATTCTCATTGGTTTGGAACATTCAATCCATGAAATTTTAGAATCATAGAATAGTTTGGGTTGGAAAGGACCTAAAGATCATCCAGTTCCAACCCCCCTGCCATAAGCAGGGACACCTCACATTAAACCATGGCACCAACAGCTCTGTCCAACCTGGCCCTGAACACTGCCAGGGATGGAGCACTCACAACCTCCCTGGCCAACCCATTCCAGTGCCTCACCACCCTCACAGTGAAGAATTTCTTCCTTAGATCCAATCTAAACCTCCCCTGTTTCAGTTTGAACCCGTTACCCCTTGTCCTGTCACTACAGTCCCTAATGAAGAGCCCCTCCCCAGCATCCCTATAGGCCCCCTTCAGACACTGGAAGCTGCTCTGAGGTCTCCACGCAGCCTTCTCTTCCCCAGGCTGAACAGCCCCAACTTTCCCAGCCTGTCTCCATATGGGAGATGCTCCAGCCCCTGCTCATCCTCGTGGCCTCCTCTGGACTTGTTCCAACAGCTCCATGTCCTTTTAATGTTGAGGACACCAGAACTGCACACAAGGCTCCAGGTGAGGTCTCACGAGAGCAGAGGGGCAGGATCACCTCCTTGGCCCTGCTGGTCATGCTCCTTTTGGCTTCTGGCTGCTGGGGTTGGTTAAACTGCAGAGCCATCCTTGATGTGTTTAGCAGGAGGCAAATAATGCAGTCACCATTTGCTTCAAAGTCTGAGGTGGAAGTCTCCCAAGCAGATCAAGATACAGGCAGCTGCTCTCCTCATTTTAGTCACATTCCCCTGTTCACTCCATTATGTGGGTTCCATTTCAAACCAGACGTTGACTTGGGGCACAAATACACCACAGGTTATTTTCCCTGCACTGAATCCTAATTCTGAATCTGTGACTCGTTTGGCCTTTGCTCATGTAACCTGAAGTGTTCAGACAAGGGGGAAACCTGAACATCCTCAAAGGAATGGAAAAAGAAACTCAGATCCTCTTCTCATGAAGGCAGAACCACGTTTCCCAGCAGTGGGCTGCAGGTCTGAGCTCACTTTTTCCTACCCCAACACAAAGGATGCTCAATGCCATTCACAACCTGGGAATTTGCCACAATCCCATGGAATTCACCAAAACTCTAGGAAAAGTAAAGAATTAACTGACCTTAAACACCCCCCATGGCTGTTTGTTGTTTTCCTGATGAAATAACACAACTCGCTGCTATAAAGCCTGCCAGCAATGTCGGTGCACAACAGAACACAGGTTTGGGCCCAAGAAGGGCAGAGGTGAGCTCTGATCCAACAGAACCACCCGGGTCTCACTCCCACCTCTGCACTGCTTGCGCTGGAGTAGAAGTGGGAACCGGGATGCGCACGGTCTGCTCCTAGGCTTATCCTGTTGGAAGTGGATGCGGTGAAACCTTCCCACCCTGCCTGGTATCCCAGGATAGGAATGAGCAAAGAGCTGTGTGACAATAACATGGGGTTTCCCTGGAGAAGATGACCTGCAGGACAGCTGCAGGATCCCACAAGCTGCAGCCTGGATGCTACTGCCTGAAGCTTAGATGGGTTCCCATGGAGGCATGAATACACCTCTCCAGCTGTATTCAAATGATCCTCCTCGGTGATGTCTGTTTTCCCTCATTCTTGGTCTAGTTCAGGGTCAATCTGTTTCCTCTTGCAAGGAGTTTCGCCAAGGTAGCAGCACACCACAGGCAATGTAGGAGATTTTGTGGCGGGGTACTTGAAACACACAGTGAAGTGAGTGCAAATGCACAAGAAGAAACATCATCCTGCTTAGCATCTCTTACTCGGAGACCCAGAAATCCAATCCTTCCCTTTCTCAAATCATTCCCTGAGTTTATATTATGCAAGAACAGAATTACACTTGAAAGTCCTTCTTTTCCAACCATTTGAACTAAAATCCAGCACAGGGAAGCTTAGAAACCCTACTTGATGGCCAAAAACCAAGCAGATCACAGGAGCCTTCCCCATAGCTACCAAGCCCTTGGGAGGATCAGGGAATTCCCTCCCTGGCTCCCTTGTGCTGCTGGGACAACCCTCAGGGTCTCTAGCCCAAACCACTGGGATAAGTGCAGCAATCCAGCAGCTCCAAAGGATTCCCTTCCTCCCTGACTGCTTCCCTTTTGCTCTTTGGTGCCAGGGCCCCTCTGCAGCCTCCTGGTGAAGCGCTTTGGCTGCCGGTTCGCGGTGATGCTGGGGGGCCTGCTCAGCGGCGTGGGCATGGTGTCCAGCTCCTTCTGCAGGTCCATCAGCCAGCTCTACATCACCGCCGGCTTCATCACGGGTAAGTACCACTGCTGAGCTTGACCTGACAGGTGAACGGTGATTCCCGACTCGCCTTGTTCCACTCATCCCTGAAATGGGATGAATCAGGAGCAGCAGGAATCATAGAGCAGCCAGACTTGCCCTTCGCACCCCTTCCACGCACACCTCATGCAGCCAAGCTCCCTGCAAAGTGCTTCTCTCTGTTAAAACCTTCAGGTCTCCAATGCAGAGCAAGGATGCCTGTTCTGTTTAGTAGCACCTCAGCCTTTTGGCTGTGAAGAAGGGAGGGAGTTTTCAGGCTTGGAACGTGACGTTGGGATAATGTGACCTATGATAACGTCCCTCCCAAGTTCCCTGGGCTTGTATTTCACCACTCCCAATCGGGGGCAATGTGCAGACATCTTTTCCTAACAAAAGAACATGCTGGTTTTGAACAGAAGCAACAGATGGGAACTTCTCCTTTCCAAATATTTCTCCTCTGTGACTGGTGTTCAGTTCTTGGGGGTTTTCTAACACAAAGAGATTCATTTCTTCGGCCAGGCTGCTTTGGGACTAGTGGATCTTGCAAACTAAATGGTGTCCATTGCATAGAGAGAAAACCAAGTAACTCCCTGAGCCCTGATGGAAGCGTCAGGAAAGCTGTCAGTATAAACAGTTTCTAATGAACAATTCCATAACAATTTTAGGAATGGCATCCTGCCCCAGACAAATGTCAGCTTGGATCAGTTTATTTAGTATAGAACACAAGTGGTTTGATTTATGCACAACATCATTTCTGTGGGGTCTGTGAGTGTGAATCACAGCGGATCGTGAACCTCACAGCCTGGTTTGGGTTGAAGGGACCTTAAAGCGAATCCAGCTCCAACCCCTGCCATGGGCAGGGACCCCTTCCACTGGAGCAGCTTGCTCCAAGCCCCTGTGTCCAACCTGGCCTTGAGCACTGCCAGGGATGGGGCAGCCACAGCTTCTCTGGGTACCCTGGTCCAGCGCCTCAGCACCCTCACAGGGAAGAGCTTCCGCCTCAGAGCTCAGCTCAGTCTCCCCTTGGGCAGGTTAAAGCCATTCCCCTTGGCCTGCCTCACCTGTGGGTAAACCCTGGATTTAGGCTCTTTCAGACAACACAGGTGGATCATGTGCTGTCATTTGCTCTTTCATTCTTACCTTTAGGCCTGGGGTCGTGTTTCAGCTTCCAGGCAGGAGTGACTGCACTGGGATACTACTTTGTACGGTGGCGAACACTGGCCAATGCCATGGCATCCACTGGTGTCTCTCTGGGTTTCACGCTGTGGCCGCTGCTTTCTCAATACCTGCTGGATGAGATGGGCTGGAGAAACACTTTCCTTATCTTTGGAGGAATACTATTGAACTGCTGTGTCTGCGGAGCCATCATGAGACCAGTTCAGCTCGCTTCAGGGGCACTACTGCAGTCACCCCAGCCTGGAGAGGAGCTGAGGAGAAGAGCAGAAGAGACACAGCTGTCCAATGGAGCATCTTCTCCCCACCAGGAGCTTCAGAAGCAAAGCAGAGGGACCGCATGCTTCCACGTGCTGCAGAAGTACCTGGCTTTTGACATCTTCTGTCAAAACAAAGGTTACCAGATTTACACTATTGGCGTGACCTGGATGATGATGGGGTTTGCGTTACCCCACATCTACCTTGTGCCTTACGCCATCCAGAATGGGGTGGAGGAGCGCAGGGCAGCCCTCCTCATCTCTGTCATTGGGTTCATCAACATCTTCATACGGCCCTTCACAGGGCTGCTCTCGGGACACAGGTTCTTCTCGGGGAGACGAATCTACCTGTTCAGCCTGGCCGTGCTCCTCTGCGGGCTGAGCAACTTCATCTGCGTGGTCTCAGCTGAGTTCAGCGTGCTCATCGTCTACTGCGTCATCCTCAGCATAGCCATGAGCGGCATCGGAGCTCTCACCTTCCAGGTGCTGATGGACGTGGTGGAGATGGACCGGTTCTCGAGCGCTCTGGGGCTCTTCACCATCCTGGAGAGCATCACACTCCTCATCGGACCCCCTCTCACAGGTGAGAAGCTGTTAAACAGGTTGGGTTGTTTAGACACTGGTGGGAAGTGTTTGGGAGCTTAAGAAGAGGAAAGAATCAAAGAATCATAGAACAGTTTGGGTTGGAAAGGACCTTATGATCATCCAGTTCCAACCCCCTGCCATAAGCAGGGACACCTCACACTAAACCATGCCACCCAAGGCTTCGTCTAACCTGGCCTTGAACACTGCCAGGGATGGAGCACTCACAACTTCCTTCCAAACCTATGCAGGCTGGTGAGTTATGCAAAGAGAGAATCAGAGAGGAAGGATCAGCCCTTTCTCCCAGCTGGAGGAGGGTCCTTTCTGCAGCTGCCCAAATGTCACTGCAGCAGTTTGATAGGCACGGGTGTGATTGATACGAGCTCTGTTCCAGTGAGCAGCAATACACAGAGAGGAATCACTGTGGCAGGATCTTGCTGTCTCTGAACTCTTTCACTGCTTTGCCAGTTCGCACTGTTTCACCTGAGAAGTCTCAAGGACTTGTGAACATCCCATTAAACAAACGACCTCTGAGCACAATTCACACCAGCCCTACACAACTCAAGGGCCGTACAGCAAAAGCTTCCATTCACTCTGCTTTCCAAGTTCTAGAGGGTATTCATGTTACTCTGGAGACAAGAAAGGAGCTCGACATGAACCCAAAGCCAATCAATGGTTCACAGATGTCACAGTTCACTCCTGCACATACCTGCTCCTGCAGCACAGCAGCGAATCCAAAAGGCTAACAAACAAGAAGCGTAAACCTGAGCATGAAGCAGGCTTTAGTTGTGTTCTCCATACAACGAGCTGTGTGCCATTCAGCAGGATGTACTGTCTGTTCTAAGGATGGGATGATAGCATGCACCATACTGCACGGTATTCCCTGGCATTAGTGGGTCAGTCACTTTTCTCAGAGGGCCAAAAAGGTCTTTCCTTGGGCATCTCTCAAAGGAATGGCAGACAGACAGAACAAAGGCCAGTAACAGCAGCTCCAGTTCCATTTGTAGCCTTAAAACCTGCTAAAGAAAAGTGCACCAGGAAAAGAAACATCACCAATCTTTACTGAAGAATACAAGCAAGCAAACAGCAGTTGTTGTAATACATTCCAGTATTTCCATTTTAATAAGTAGCCTACAGAAAGCATCATCCTGAGTTATCACCTTTCCATCTCCAACATTAGTGTAAAGTTACTCATTTGATATGTCTCACATTAAATGTTTCATACTGAAGGCACTTACTGTTAGGGATAATGCTTGCTGTGCTGTGAATTTTCTTTTCCCTGGTTACACATTATTAGAGACCCTAACATCCATTTGGGAGAGGTTTCTCTACTTGTTCTGTTTTCTGACCTGGTATATAACAGGGTCCCTTGGTCTAAAACCCAGTGCTTGGCACAGGGTCCTCTGCTGAGCAAACAAAAGGAATCAGCACATCGGGGAAAACTCAGTTTCCTTTTTTCCCTTGATTCCTCTATGTGTTATGATATATGTGGTACAAAAGCAGCACCATCACTTGGGTCGTGACTATAAAACACAACCAACCCCTGCAATCTAGAGGGGAGAATTTAACTCATCTGCAAATGCTCATCTTTCATATATGGCAGTTTGCTGGCTGATTCAGGTTTAACATCTATGTTAATGTCACCCTGTTGCCTTTGATGTCCATCTTCTCTTTGACTAAGCTGTGCCTTCTATTTCAGGTCTCCTGGTAGACGTAACCAATGACTTCCACTACGTCTTCTACAACTCCAGCTTCTTCCTCATCTCGGCTGCCTTGTTCATGGCACTCACCTTCTGTGCTCTGGAAAAGAAAACCAAATTGAAAGAGGCTTCCAAAGTACCCGTGGATAATCCTTCCAGGTATCAGTACAGTGAAATGCCAACTGAATCACAGCCAGAGAGTCAGCCCCCTCCAGCAGTCGTGTACATCACAAGCATATGAAAAGCAAGAGGACAAACAAAGAGGAACACAAAGGATTATGTGGCCTGTACAAAGCTCCCCACGGCCCAGCATTGATGGCAGATGAGAAAACAAGTGGCTGCTTTCTGCAACTGCTGTCATCCTTTTCTATGGGACCGTGTCAGACTCCAAGTGAGTGCTCTGCGCCATGGGCTCAGCCCAGAACCCAGTGCCAGCCAAAGAGATGAAGGACAAAGAGAACTGTGCTTCCCCAAAGCAAACCCTGGGATAACAGCCATGGTAACCAGAGCTGAGACACAAAAGCTGTGTCAGTTCCATTGGTGTAAGTCAGTGCCTTTAAGTCACTGGAATCTCACATGCACATTCCAGTGGATAACACTGGATAATACGCATTGATGGCTATGCACAACAGTCATTCTTCCACAAAGAAGTATTATTGCCTCATCCGAACACATGATGTGGTGCAGAACATAGTGTTTCCTGGTTGCTTCCCATGTAGTGGGTAGCAGCTTCCACAGGTAGGCTGCTATTCTTTTCCACATCTCTCAATATTACATGGAAGCTGCTGCAAGTGCTGCAGAACTCAGCCAAGTCTCTAGTAAGGGCACATATTTTCTCCTACGAGGCACATACACAAGGTCTTCATGCCAAGGATGTTTCCAAAGCCTCCAAGGTTCAGCTCCAGAGCATCCAAAAGAAGCAACTCAACCAACCTTAGAGCACCTGCTCTGTAACCAGTGACATCTTGAGTGCTTCTTGATATACCAGAAACAGGATTTGTGGCTGGTCTAAATACTCCTCTTTATAGGATGAACTGGGACCCATTGTTGAAGGGGGGGGAGTGGTAGCTAAGGTGTTACTAGAACTAAGAACAGGTGTATGCATCCTTAGAGAGGGACAGATTCAAAGCCACTGCAGTAAGTGAATTTGTAGTGCCCAAAGCCTTCTGTAAATGAATTTAGCTTAGACTCATGACACCAGCATTCTCTATGTTACAGAGTGCTTGCACAAGCATAACTATATTTCTTATAAGCACAAGCATGGCTTACAAAGGAATCTGTTGGGAAAAGTATATTGGGAAAAGTCAATGTCACTGACTTCCATGCCCATACAGCATTGACTGTAATAGCTCTTCTTGCTACACCCCTGGGAATTACACTTATAACTGAGAGCTGCATCAGCCTCTAGCCTCCCTCAGCACCAGCTTGGGTTGCACAATGTTTATGTTCTCTATCATTCCTTATCTGACAGGAACAGATAATACAATCACAAAATTGATTAGGTTAGAAAAGACCTTTAAGATCATCTGAGTCTAAATGTTAACCCAGCACTGCCCAGTCCAGCACTAAACCACATCTCTCAGTGCCACAGCTTTTAAATCCCTCCAGGGATGGTGGCTCCATCACTGCCCTGGGCAGCCTGTTCCAATGCTTAACAAACCTTTCCAACCTAAACCTCCCCTGGAGCAACTTGAGGCCATTTCCCCTTGTCTTATCCCTTGTTACCTGGGAAAAGAGACCAACACTCACCTCGGTACAACCTCCTATCAGGCACTTGTAGGGAGCCATCAGGCCCCCCCGAGACTTCTCTTCTCCATCTGAACCCCCCAGCTCCCTCAGCCCTTCCCCATCACCCTTGGGCTCCAGGCCCTGCACCAGCTCCATTCCCTTCTCTGGCCCCGCTCCAGCCCCTCAAGGTCTCTCTTGTAGTGAGGGGCCCAGAGCTGAGCACAGGATTTGAGGTGCAGCCTCCCCAGTGCCCAGAGCAGGGGCACAATCCCTGCCCTGGCCCTGCTGCCGCACTGGTGCTGGTACAGGACAGGATGCTGGGGGCTTCTTGGCTGCCTGGGCACACATTGCTTATACAGCTCACAAAACGCTGCAGCTGAAGACTACTCAACACATCAGAACCAGCAGAGAGACAGAAGTGTAACACGGGAGTGAGATGGAAGAGGGGTTGCTGCTCCCACAGCTCAGCATCCTCTTCAGTGCTGCTCTGGGATTACTGAACCAGCAGGCTTTGCACTTCCTGATCAAACATATACTTACATAAAACAACCAGTGGGAGACCATACACATCTAATCTCTTGTCACATGTGTTTGTTAACTTGTGTAATGCTTACATGGTCCGTAAGTACAAAGCAAATAGCGACTGTTGCTTCTCAGCTTACGGAAACAATGACTGCTGTACATTCCTAGGACAAAGAGGGGGCTTTGTCCCTTCCTCCCCAAAAGATCAATGACAAGGGTGAAGTCCCAAACCTTTGCTAGCTATTGCAAATGAAAGAGCCATGCTGCTGGACAGATTGCTGCTTTCTGTGGACAGGCTGTCTGACAATGGGCATTTTGTGAGCAATCCAGAGGCCTTGGTGTAAGGCAGCCTGCCTGAGAACAGAAACGGAGTTGAGATAAACTGAAGGCCATGGATGAGAGAGTAAAAGAAACAGCAGCTGTAAGAACTAGAGGCAGGCGGAGGAGAGGGGGAGCTGGGAAGTTCTGGGGCTCGAGTTCCCAGGACGGTGTTATCCAATCCTACCATTGTTAAGGGTTAAGGAGCCCAATCAACAACTGCCAAATCCATGTCGCTGTGCTAAGAGTCTCTATGCCAGGTTGACACTTTGTCTAATAAAATGGCATTCCCTTGATCACATTGATCTCTCAGCTTTCCTGTGTGCAATTCTTACCTTTTAAGTCCTGTTCACCTTTCTCCACTCCCTGTTTTCTTCCAGACACATGGGGTTATATTGTCCCACATCTCCCCACTGCTACAGATACCATGGGCAAAACAGGTAAACGATGGTGTAAGCCACAACCCATCCGTTTATCCCAGCAAAACAAAGGCTAGTTGGAGGAGCAATGGAACACATCTTTGTGGAGCCAACCGCTCCATCTGCAATGCTTTAGTCCTAAAGCTGGTTCATAAGCAAGGAAATGTGTCCTCTGACACATGCTTGTGAGATATAAGGAAGGAAAAGAAGTACTCACCCCCTGAAGCTGGCACATACAGACCAGCTCCTCCTGCACCACGGCCCAGAGATGTGCTTTGACTGGTTCCTAGCTGTGCACAGCAGTGGAGGATAATTGAGGATGGGAAGTTAGGAGAGGGCTTTGTAGATCCGATGCCCCCAGGCTCAACACCGGGATCACTGGGGTTTAGCTGCAGGTAAAGCAGGGGTGTTTCTGGGAAGCAAACCAAAGGAAACCCATTACTGTCATGTTCTCAACTCGTTCACTGTAAACTTTCTACCAGCCTCACAGAACATGAGCTGCCTCCAAAGAGGGCTGGTTACATCCCATAGAGCCTTTAGGAGTCATCCACAACCCACAGGTTGGGAATAAAGCCTGCAGAAGGAAGAGGTAACACTTGAGGCTGTGTTTCCACAGGCAAAACGGATGTCTGAGCTCCCATGATAGAGGCAATTACCCCCCTCCTCCATCTTCCCACCTCTCCTAGCTCTCTTTTCAACCTGAACTCCAATCTGCCTTGAGCAGCAGCTTGTGAAGCGTAACTGAAGGGACCATGCATAACAAACATGCACACTGTAATAACAGCTCCCCCTCAGAGCTATCACACAGGAGCAATAACGCTCAGTCCTTAAGAATCTTGAGGCCCAGAAGGAAAATAAAGCAATAAAAGCTCCTTTCATTAGTTTAAGGTTGCCCCATTATGCAAAGCCAAACCCCCCTGAAGCAGGGTTTGTTTAGCACCTACAGACAGCAAAAAACCCCTGGCTCTAATAAGGGACAAACACACCTCAACCAGGTCATAAACCTCTGACAGCAACACAACTTGACCAGAATTAAATGCCCCAAGCTCCCCATGTCCCCTCTTGCTCCCTTTATCATTGAAGGTAGCATTAACCTTGCAAGGTAAGCATTTCTGCACCGAGCACCTTTCCTTACTGCAATGAAACATTCACCAGGAAGTTCACACTGAACTGGTGCAGGATCATGATCCTTCAGAGCCAAAGTAAGGCTTGGAAAAGTTTAATACAAACCCAAAGGAAGGTCACGGTGAACTTACACGCTCTGAAACACCTCAGAAGGGCAAAAGCCCCTAAATGAAGAGCTTGGCATCCTGCTTGCAGATCTGGCTAGTGGCTGCAAGAAGGGAAACGTAAGTACTAGGAGTAGTAGTGCTTCTATTGAATCCTACCTTGCAATGTCAATATAGATCAGCCCCTGGAGCTATAGCAGTCATTCTGCACTAACTCTTCTGGCAAACAGCAAGTGCTTGGAGCATTCAGAGGATTAAACATAGAATAGAACCATAAAATGGTTTGGGTTGGAAAGGACCTTAAGATCATCCAGTTCCAAGCCCCTGCAATGGGCAGGGACAACTCTCACTAAACCATGGCATCAACAGCTCCGTCCAACCTGGCCTTGAACACTGCCAGGAATGAAGCATTCCCAACCTTCCTGGCCAACCCATTCCAGTGCCTCAGCACCCTCACAGGAAAGAATTTCTTCCTTAGATCCAATCTAAACCTCCCCTGTTTAAGTTTGAACCCGTTACCCCTTGTCCTGTCACTACAGTCCCTAATGAAGAGTCCCTCCCCAGCATCCCTATAGGCCCCCTTCAGACACTGGAAGCTGCTCTGAGGTCTCCACGCAGCCTTCTCTTCCCCAGGCTGAACAGCCCCAACTTTCTCAGCCTGTCTTCGTATGGGAGATGCTCCAGCCCCTGCTCATCCTCGTGGCCTCCTCTGGACTTGTTCCAACAGTTCCATGTCCATTAAACATACAGGACAGTATTGGGTGAGTGAACAGCCAACTCCTGCTGCTGCCAAGTGACCTGTCTGGATGATCTGGCCAGACTCCCCGTAGTAAGTCAGGACAAAGACAAGCAGCACAGTGCCAGCAGCAGAGCAGGTTGGGTGGTCAAGGCTAGTGTGGGCAGCTGGCTCTGCAGAGAGCCTCCGCTGTCAACCTCTCCTGGAGGCACCTGCGACACAGCAAATGGAATGCAAAGCATCCCTCACATCTCCCAGCCAGCCCTGGTGAACCTCAATGCCAGACAAAGGAGCTCAGCCCGCAGTCCCCAGGGGGTTCCTCTCTCCTGGTTACCTCTTGCCATGCACTGAATAGTGTGACCCGGAGATGTGTCACGGTGAACAGATGCCAGCCTTTCCTAAGCACTGCTGCCTGTGAAACCACACCAGGGGACAAAGTTCCTCCTGTGCATGCAAAACGATCCTGACAGACACGAGTCATTGCATTTTTCCTCTTCAAACACAGGGTTTCACCTCTTATGAGTCAAGCCCAGCATCCTTAATCGCTTCTCTTTGTGCTGACTGTGTTTGCTTCCTCTTCCCCTGCTTTCTCCCATTAGTCATTCACTTTCCATGTAATGATGGATGTGGCTCTAATGTGTGCCAACACCTGCCACTTAACACAGGCATACACAAACGGATTTGTTAATACACTAGCAAAGCATTCTGATACAGGAATTGTCTGTAGCACCTTTGTGGCCACTTTCATGTATATTACACATATACACACACACATAAACACATGTATAGACATACCTATATATACGCATACATATATATACACACATACAGATAGATATACACACACATATACACACATATATAGACATAACTATACATATACACACATATATACACACATAGACATACCTGTATATACACACATACAGATAGATATACATATATAGATGTAACTATACATACCCATACATATATATACACACATACAGATAAATATACACATGGGCCTATAGGGGTGCTGGGGAGGGGCTCTTCATTAGGGACTGTAGTGACAGGACAAGGGGTAACGGGTTCAAACTGAAACAAGAGAGGTTTAGATTGGATTTAAGGAAGAAATTCTTTCCTGTGAGGGTGCTGAGGCACTGGAATGGGTTGGCCGGGGAAGCTGTGAGTGCTCCATCCCTGGCAGTATTCAAGGCCAGGTTGGACAAAGCTGTTGGTGCCATGGTTTAGTGTGAGGTGTCCCTGCCCATGGCAGGGGGTTGGAACTGGATGATNGCCATGGTTAAGTGTGAGGTGTCCCTGCCCATGGCAGGGGGTTGGAACTGGATGATCTTAAGGTTCTTTCCAACCCAAACCATTCTATGACTCTATATACATAAATATACACACACCAACTTGAGAGAGTTGAAGCTGCTTGCACAGGTCTGGCTTAAATCTTTATACAAGTTATAAATAAACACCTTCCCTTTCCCATTCTCTGCCTTCCCACAGCACTGCCATGTTACAAGCTTTAGCAGTGTAGGTCCTTTGCTCATCCTTCTATTGCAGGCGGTCATGGGCAGGCGGGTTACTCCACCCAGCTGGAGAACAGGGCGTTAGCAGCCCAACACACTCCCCACTTAATCAATGCATCCGCCCAGCTTCAAGTTGCTTTCTGTGTGATAACACCAAAGACAACTTGTTCCCACAGGAGAACCTCCATGTGTTTAATTGCTCCAATAAAAGCAGCACCCATTTCTGCTGAGTTTAAGTACCTTTACCTTAGGTATTTATAGCACATGGACCACACAAATCTACTCACGGTGCCTGCAATCTCAGTGGTTCCACTGGCACCGGGCTGGCTCAGGCTCATGGAATTGCTCTGCTCTGTGCTTAGACCAGGGCATTGCACAACCAGAATGGAGTTACCCGACGCTGCCTTCAGTCACTCCTTGCCTTCACGTCTCTTTCCCTGTAGTTTATCCCAGGGCGCACATGGGAGTTTAGTGGGTAGGTAACAGTGAGCGAGGGGAGGTTAAGCTGCTTCCCAGAGCAAGGTGTTTGAACATCAGAGCTCGGCTGTACACCGAGATACAAGAACCCAGCACCTGGGGCACACTCGTTTATCGTGGTGGTGAACAGGTTACACGGTCCATGGGGAAGGAGAGGAGGGAAAGGGGGAAAAGGGAAGGGAGAAGAAGGAAAGGGAAAAAGGGAAAAAGGTCGGAAAAGAGGGGAAAAGAAATTAAGGGGGGGGGAGACGAATAAATGGAAAAAAAGGGAAAGGGGGAAAAAAGGGAAAATGGAAGGAAAAAGGGGGAAAAGGAATACAGAGAAAAAAGGGGGGAAATGAATAGAGGGGAAGAGAAGGGAAAAGAGAACAAAAAGAGAAGGGGAAAAGAAGGAAGAAGGGGGAAGAGAAGGAAAAGAGGGAAAGAAAAGAGGGAAAGAGAAGAGAAAGAGACGAGAAGAGGAAGAGATGGAATAAAGGAAGGGGGAAAGGAACGGGAGGAGGAGCCGCCGCCTCGCTACGCCCCCAAGATGGCGGCGGCCGCTCGGGCCCTAGCTCGGCGCTGAGGTGATCTCTGTGACGCCGGCTCCGCTCCACGCCGCGGGCCGGTCCTCAGGGGAAGCCTGTCCCGGGCACCGCGAGCGGGATGGAGCTGGGCCGGCTGGAATACCTGCAGGCCCTGGTCACCGAGTTCCAGGCGACGGAGAGCGCAGGTACCGCGGTCGCTTCCGGCCCGCAGCCCCGTGCGGAGCCGGCGGGCGCTCAGGGGCCGTTGTGTGTTGCAGAGGCCAAGGAGCAGGTGCTGGCCAACCTGGCCAACTTCGCCTACGACCCCCGCAACTACGGGCACCTGCGGCAGCTGCAGGTGCTGGACCTGTTCCTCGACACGCTCAGCGAGAGCACGGACACCCTCGTGGAGTTCGCCATCGGTGAGGGAGCGCGTCAACAGCATCGCAAGGGGCAGGGGATGGATGCAGGGGGGGGGATGGAAGGGCTTGGGGATGCAGGGGATGGGGCTCATGGCCCTCCCGAGGGGTCTGATGTGGGAGCAGCCCCGTGCTGCGCTGGTACTGCCTGGGTGAGCGGGGAGGAGCGGAATGGGGCAGAGGTGGGATGGAGGCACTGCCCCTTCAGCCTCATAGGGCTGCTGTGCTGCAGGGTGGATTCTTTACCCCCAAACTCGAACTGAGCACCAACTGAGTGAGGTTTTAGTGAAATGACTCTCGATTCTAGTGAAATTTAGTGAATCTTAGTGAAATTTTAGAATCATAGAATGGTTTGGGTTGGAAAGGACCTAAAGATCATACAGTTCTAAGCCCCTGCCATAAGCAGGGACACCTCACACTAAACCATGGCACCAACAGCTTTGTCCAACCTGGCCTTGAACAGTGCCAGGGATGGAGCACTCACAACCTCCCTGGCCAACCCAT
>NDXB01016802.1:0-42172 GCA_002631895.1 Agapornis roseicollis
GTACACAGGGGCTTCATTTGCTCTGTATTAGTACACTATGCAAGGTGGGTGGTAGCCAACACTGAAGCCAATTGTGAACATATTGTCAAAGTTAGTCATCTGGTCTACTTATAAGAGCATACAAAGGATGTTTGGTAGAGTATGAAATGTATATATGTTGTGTGTTTGGGTATCTTTGGACACAATATGTATTGAACTACATTTTGTTACCTTGCAAAATAAACAAGTTGTATGTGTCTTTCTGTAGGATTTGTTGTACGTTATAGCTTACGGACCGTCTCAAGTTAAACCTCCAGCAGTACAAATGTTATTTCACTATTGGCCCAATTTAAAACCTCCTGGGGCAATCAGTGAGTACAGAGGACTGCAGTACACAGGTCAGTGCAACTGTTTTGTGTAGGCCAAAATAACTATAAAGGAAGTGATAAGAAGTGTGTCAGTTTCACACGTTTACAGTTCTACAATGTATTGGTACTTCTTTAGTTAGTACTTTCCATAAGTATATACAATATCTATTTCTCTGTAATTTCAAAAGATGTTAGGACAAGTAAAACCTGTGATAATGGCTAGTAAATGTGTTACTCCTGATAGTAGCTAAACCAGAACAGGAGAATAAATAAATACAGTGTTCCAAATGGGCTGTGAAACTGCCACCCTGGCCTCACAGGGGTTCTGGCTTGTGTTCCTTTCAGTTATTGCAGTTGCCGTTGTTGTGCCAGCTGCTATTACTGCTGCTGTTGCTAAGGCTCCTTATCTGGGTGCTACTGTCAAAAAAGATCAGGTGCAGTCAGTATAATGGATGAGTTCTCAAGATTGATTATAGTGTGAAAATAAGAGACAAAGGCATGCAGCTGGAGCTGAATAGGCGAGTGAGAGGGTCCTCTGTCTACTAGACTCTGCAGTGATATTGAGGGGATTGGGCTTCTATGATAACTTGATTTTCCTCTTTTTCTGTCTCAGCCTGTTTCAAATAATCTATGTCATATGGGATATGTTTTGTTCTCTTAAAATTTGTGGACCAGAATGTGTCATTTTAAATAATAAAAATGAAGGATTGGAATAGACTTTACAAGATCCTGAAGACTAATCCAAGTATATCTTAATGTTCCTAGTACGTGTTTGTCTGATCTGTTCTAAAGCTTTCCCTTGAAGGGTTGATAAATTTTCTTGATTTTTTTTTAATTGTTTTTTTTAAATAATTTTTCTTGTACTGGACTGCATCACTTCTTTCACGCAAGCAGGCCTGTAAACTAAGCATGGTATTCCACTTGAATTGTTACTAGCCTAGCACTGGGTAGACTGGAATAATTTTCCTATATATAAATTTTCTGTTAATTTATCGCAGAATGGGATGAGTATTACCTGCAGTTGCTTGGCATTTTGACTTGGGGACACCTGATATAGCATCCAAGTGATGCCACCTGAACATACCTTTGTTGTTTATTTCTTGTCATTATAAAGTTAAGGCTCCCTCTGTGGCTGGATTAGTTTTCCTTTATCATAGCTTGTTTTCATTTTGACTGGAATGTTACTGAATTTACTCAGCTACTCCTCCCATCCTGCTCCTGGAGTGAAAGGATAATTAATTAATTCAGGGTGTCAAGGAGATCAGGAAGGGTCTACAACAGGGGTGTCTGCATCTTACTTTTTCCATTTCTTTGTGGAGTTCATGGTTCATTTCATTTCATGATTATATCCCAAACAAGTCCATAGATTTGTATACTCTAGGTTGTTTATTACTAGGCTTTCTGAGGAGTGGCTATATCTTCTCTTGTATTTGTATAGTAATTAGTACTGAGGACTTTTGTTCTCAGTTGATACTACTGGGCAAAAAGAATATAAATATTTTTTCTCCATATATTAATCAGCTGTGTTTTGGTTTTGCAGCCTGGAATCCTATTCATTGCCAGCACATTGAGTGCCATAATGCAATTAACAAACCAGCTGTGAAGGTACTGCTATCTCTTCAGGGATCAAACCCACTATCTTGGGGATAGGAAGTTGCACTTTGACCCCAGTCATATGCTGTGGTTGGGTACAGTTGACCAAGAGCAGGAGCTGAGGGAATAGTAATGCCTGTTGAGACCTAGGGGGGCGGAATTTTATGAACATGTTCTTTGGCTGCCTAAAGCAAAGTGGGATGTTTCTTCCAACTATTGTGAGCCAATTCTTGTTATTAAACTTGAGCATGGTTGCAGAATACTTTAAAAAATTGTAAGCCAGCTTCTGGCCAATCCGTGTAAATATTATCCTGAACACCTATGTGTGTAATTATGTGCACAAATATTACTATATACAGGAAACATGTCAGTTACATGGGTACATGGTCACCTTAGTATCTTGAGTGAGGTTATACAATGATGCACCTACTCTGATCTTTTGCTTGGAATGTGTCCTAAAGTAAATTGCGAATCTTGGTTTGCCTCTTACCCTTCTTTGAGGGAGGTAAATGGTATCTTTCCTGTTTATACACAGGGTAACAAAGTAAAATGGCTTGACTGGGATCATAGTGCAATTTGATGGCAGAGGCAAGAACAATATGCCAAGTCCAGAGCATACTACAGTTAGGTGTACAGATTAATTAGATCTGTTTTGAGTTAAATATGTAGATAAAACCGGATCTCCTGGCATCGATTCATATACTAACATAATTAGGTTAGTTGAACAGTTCTTCAGTAAGCCTTTTCCACAAGCCACTAATAGGGCATAATGGTGACACCTATCTCAGAAGTCCTGCAAGGGACCACTTTCCTGCCCACTCCAGTTATTCTCCATGATCCCTTTTCATAGGAAAAAAGAGCTGGAACATGTTCCTTCATGCTGTAGTGATCATTAGATTCAGACTAATCACTGATTAGAGCAAAACATCAATGAAATTTACAGTTACAAGTTTTGCAGATGAAATACCTGAATATATTTCAGTATTGGCTTAATACTGAAATTAAGCTTAACTTAAATTAACTTAACTTTGACAGGTGCTGCCTCTTGTTTCTTGGATAGATGAATGTAAATTTGATTACAAAAATGAGAAACGTTTGAAGAGGCATTTGTCTCTATAAGTAAAATTTTGCACTTGAATGGGGAAAGAAATACTTTGATTTAAGTGGTTAAGATATTGTCTATGCATACTACTTCTTGGCTGTTCCTTAAATAGTACAAAAAAACCGGTGGCTGCTAACTGTAACTGTTTTCTGTAACTGGCTAATGTGGAAGGGTAAAAGCTAATGAAAGACAAAGTTTGGGCCTATGTAGCCAAGAGAATTGTAGGTCCATAGTCTTCATTCTGTCAGTGGAATTAAGCTGTGTAGTTAACAACTATGATGACTGAAAATTAGATTTTGCTGAAAGAGGTGTTGCTGAGAGAAAAAAATAGACTTACATTACCTTGTCATAGGCAACAGATCCTGTAAGTGACTATCTCTTTGGGAAAAGAGAAAAAAAAGTGCAAGTTTGTCATGACTATACAATGTAAATGTATAACAAAATATAATTGTCTTTCAGAGTGATAATACTGATATTGAAATATGTGCTGTTCTCTTCCTCTAGGCTCTCAATTTGTTACATCCCTCTCTTTGTTAGAAATGATTTGACATCCTGTACTGCCAGGTCCTGAGTGCCATCTTTGAGAATACTAAATGTTCTCAACACATCAAAACTGTTGTATTGTTTGCCCTAGCACGTGTTGAATGTTTTCAGCAAGCTTCAATAACAAGACATTATAATTCTTTCTTTTCTGTATGTTTCAGATGTGCATTGATCCATCCTTGTCTGTGGCTTTGGGTGATAAGCCACCTCCCCTGTATCTTTGTGAAGAATGCAGCCAGAGAATTGCAGGGTAGGTAAATTAAGAGCTGGAAAATGATCGAATAAGTTAAGACTCCAGAGTTGAGAACTTTGGAATTAGGGTTTTTTTCACTATGATTAGCATATAATCTACATAGATAATCTTGTTGAAATACATGGAGCACACTGCCACTCAGTATGAATAAGGTTTGCAGAAATTTATCCTACCTGATCAGCATTTGAATCTAATTAGCAGCAATGAGTTTTAAAGTTAAGATATCTGAAGGAATGGATACTGTGGGATGCATTGACTATGATATGGGAACCTCGCTAATATACAAGCCTTTGCTTATGAAACATTTTGTGTCCTCATCCTTTAGCTGTTGCTAAAAGCATGATGTTACAATGAACATTCTTTCACAGAAACTTTGTAACTTTTCTGTTACCTGTATTTCAGATTATTCTCTAGGGTATATTGTGAAGCAAGAGTAAGGAATTGAAATTGCTCTAGACTTGTCCAGCCTGAGGTGAATTAAACTCACATTCCTTTTTTTATTTAAAAAATGCTAATTTGATTTGCAGTATGTTAGAAGACCTACTAATACTTATGGGAAGTTCCAATCATGAGTTCAAATAGACAAGATTACAGATAGCTCAGAAACTACATGGATTTTTTTTGTCCCCAGCTGACACCTTTATATCACACCAGCTGTAGGGAAAGCAGTTCCATCTCACCTTAGATTTTTAAGTCGTCATTGATTTAAAGCTGCAGAAAAAAAGGAATTTAATTTGGTTAGAAGCATAGCTTCTAAGGGAACTCACAGAAAATGATACTGGTGCATTTTCTATTTTCATGTGTTATTCTTCACTGTCATTTCTTAGCCATCAGACTTTACTAGCACATCCTATTTTAGTTTGATAAATTTATGCCTTAAAAGTGATTTTTTAAAGCCTTGAACTTGGTGGATCAACCTCAGTGAAGTGAGCCTTTGTAATAAGATAGGCACAATAAAAAGAGGTAATGTAAAGCAGCCTGCAGTTTATAAAACTACATTTGTAAAAAGGCAGCTTCAAAATAATGTCAGTCCTGCCACATTAGTTTAGATATATTTCCTTTGTGCAAAAATAAAGCGTATATAAATAAAAAATGGAAAGCTAATTAGATATATGATTTTTGTAGGGATCACAGTGAATGGTTGATTGATGTTCTTCTACCACAAGGTAAGAGGTGTTTTAAGGGTAGGTACAATCTAATCATAATTGTACAACTCCATGCTTACTGATATTCCTGCATACTGTATTACTTAAAATGCTATGTTCTATTCTAAGGGATTTTTCTAGATTTTTAAAGTACTTGTGCTTTAAAGTAGTTTGTGCTTAATACTGCTTATGTCCTTAAGTACTGTGAAAAACTGACTAATTCTCTATCTAAAGTAGCATGCAAGTCTTTATGTTAAAAGCAATTGAACAGATTTTCAAATTTTGAAGCATCCACATTTGGGACCAAATTTTTAAGAAGTATTTGTGTCCACACTGATGTTCAAAGAAAGGGGTGAGTTCTTCCAGTAACCTGAGTGATTCAACAACTCTTAAAGCTTCTGAAAATGTATTCTATGAGCAGAAGGCTGTAAAGGATACCAGAAAAGGACACAAGATATTTTTCAATGAGCCAGTCATTGATCCAGTCGTTATCCTTTGGCCAGTGAGAGAGTGTGGTGTTTTATTATCTACAGAATGCAGACAAAGCCTGTTGATAGACAGATCAGTTTCCTGGGTTTACAAGGACAGTCACATATTCTCTAAGATAACTCTTTCAAGGACAGAACAAAGATACATTTCTCTTTGTTCTGCAATCTGAACATTCTTAAGCAGTGGAGATTTTTTATTTTTTTTTTTTTGCTGTCTCCTTTTAGTTAAAATCTTACCCATATTGAGAATGTTTTATTTACTTAAAGGAAGTGCTTCTTTTTATTCAGCCACTCATATTTATCAAATCAGGTGTTGCCAGGGCAACAGACTGAATAACTACTGCTTAAAGATTGAATCTGCAAACATTTTACTGTGGAGTTATGGGCCACAGACATACTGGCTGCTTCTACATTGTTCATCCATATTCACTAATCTTTTCTCCTGAGAGCCTTCACAGGAAGCGTGGGCATATCTGAGCCATGTCTCTTACAACTGTGCCACAGTATTGTGCCTGGTTGTGAGGCAGAATCATAGGCAGAAGGTGGCTGTGATGCAGAGCACACTACACTTAATGCACCAAGGCTGTTTTTAAATTTCAGTGTAGAAATAGCAAGTAGGCCTAAGTATACAGTGTCCTACCTCACACAGTCCAACAAGCTCAGAGGTTTCAATAATATTTGGAAGCACAACTTGAGCCTCAGAGACTCCCTTGCAGCAATTCCATTATCCTATGGCTGCCATAGTAAAATGGAAGGATCATCATTCTGTGTTTATGTTTTGTATGCCTTCCCCTTACAGCTGAAATTTCTGCTATATGTCAGAAGAAGGTAAGATTCAGTCATTTGTGTGATGGGGCATGATTTGATGTTGTGTGTAGTGTCATTCCATTACGATGTGGTGCATTCTTTTTTGTGCCATTCCAAATTTTCACAATTGATCCATGAATGCATTTGTTGGTTGATGGGAATAATTCAGCAGCAAGGTTTCTTTTTGTTAAAATTGCTATTTGATTTAAGTTGTAGGCTTCTGTTGAAGTGGCAATTGGTAAAGCAATTCAATTCTGCAGTTCAGCTTGGATTTTATTGTGTAACTCCAGTTATAAAGGGGATAGAGCAAGAGATTAATTTAAAATCTAAAAGTGTTTATATTTTCTCACTTCCTTGAATTCTTGGATTTATCCTAAATTGGACAAAAATCCTACTGTAAACTATGCTTTTTATAAAATATGGACTCAAAGTCTTTGGTGCTTGAGTCTAAAAAGATTGCTGACAAAAAGAATCTGCTTGCCATACATATCAGCTAGTATGTTTTAATAACATATTCTAGATCTTATGTGATAAAGAAAGCTTTTATGTTGGGCTGGATTATCACGTGTCAAAAATAAGGGTAGTGCATATTTTGGAGGTTTGGATTATCATCCTTGGATGATAAGATAGATCCTTACGTAGCATAAACGGGTGTGACACCATTAATTGCATTCCTAAGGATCTGCCTGTTTCTTAACATAATGTAAGAAGGCATTCTGAGATGTAAGAAGGTGGTAAGAGAATACTTTAAATTTTAAAGATTGTTCCAAGCCAGAAAGCTGAGGTTGATGACTTAAATGTTGGTTTGGTCTACTCTAAAATAAGAGAAGTCATGACACTGAAGTCCAGGTCAGCATTTGGGGCTGAGCTCATCTTTCTGGAAGTTCAGTGACACTTAGCATCAGGAGTTTGTATGCAACATGCTTCTTTATAGTGATTTTGGAGTTGACCCACATTTGAGCCAGTTCCCCAGTGCTGACTCATCCCTGTTTTCAGTTCTTGATACCTGTGGCCTGATAAATTCTTTTGTGTTTTCCAGAACTGTAGTTCACATGTCAGAAGAG
The DNA here is from genome assembly GCA_002631895.1 of Agapornis roseicollis. Classification (NCBI taxonomy): domain Eukaryota; kingdom Metazoa; phylum Chordata; class Aves; order Psittaciformes; family Psittacidae; genus Agapornis; species Agapornis roseicollis. The sequence continues at coordinate 7,343 of NDXB01016802.1, forward strand.
CTGTTGTCACATGCTTCTCCGCGGGCTGCTGTGGCCGCCATGGGAACAGGCCAGTGCGTTATTGCAAAAGATGCCATTCGAATCATCATAGCAGTGAAGTTGGGGCAGCTGCAGAAACCCATCTTTATCAGACCTCACCGCCCCCTATCAATACCCGCGAGTGTGGGGCAGAGGAACTTGTGTGTACTGTGGAAGCCGTGATCAGGTAATATGGCAGCTTGTGAGGCATCAACATGTAAAGCAGGATTAGGCTGTCATGTAAATGTTGCCTGCAGATCTTGTGCAAGTTAATTCTAGTTAATTCTAGTTTCACCAGGATGAATTTAGAGCAGGGATGCTGAACTCGTGCTGCTTTAGCAAGAGTGAGTGTTGTTCTCATGGAAGAAGTCAGCCTTGATTCTTAGAATTTGATGTTACATTATTACTCTTGTCAGGAAAATGATGACATCTGATGCCTTACCCTCTGGCTATTCTTGATCAGATAACTATCCAGGGCACGAAAGATGCATTCACTAACCGCAAGCTTGTTTTGTAGCTTGCTGAAGGAAGCAGAGTTTCATGCTGAGCAGAGGGAGCATGAACTCAACCGCAGGAGACAGATGGGCCTCTCCTCTTCCCATCACTCCTTGGACAACACAGACTTTGATAATAAAGATGATGACAAGCATGATCAACGCCTCCTGAGCCAGTTTGGAATCTGGTTCTTGGTGAGAAGTTCTTGCCCCTCTTGCTTCCCTTTCCTTTTCTTTCTGAATCCTCAATTTTTTTCTCTCCTCCCTTCACCGCACCCCTGCAAGGAGTTCTGTGAAGCTGTCAGACTTCAAGATTTCAGAACTACTTCGGGTGGAGTTACTGACTGCCTCAGAGTCCTGTTAGAGCATATAACAGAATTATTCACTCTGAGGGTTTTTTTTTAATTGACTTTGTGTGCCATCATCTTCTGCCTACAAGTGCCTCTCTCTATATATATATATCTCATGTACTTTACCAGCCTTTACATTAACTTTTCAAATGGAAAGGCATTCTAAAGTTCAAATAAAATGTTTTAGTTTGTCAAAGCCTTCTGTATTGATACGTTCAGTGTTGAAACTAAGAAACAAAGTGTTCAGTGCTTGCTTTTTTCCTCTCTATTGCTGTTTTCTGGTTTGGAAGTGTTTTGTCAATTGTCCTGTGCCAAGCTCTACTTAAAACTGCTCAGCTTGTTTGTCTTCTATCTAATCTGCATCCCTGTATCTCTGAGAATATACAAAGTGCAGTACACAAACAATTTGGGACCTTTAATTCTAGAAATTAAACTGGATTTGTATTTCTGTCTTCCAGGTGAGCCTCTGCACTCCCAGTGAGAATACACCCACAGAGAGTTTAGCAAGGCTGGTTAGCATGGTGTTCCAGTGGTTTCACTCTACAGCTTACATGATGGATGATGAAGTTGGTAGCCTGGTTGAAAAGCTCAAACCCCAGTTTGTTACTAAGTGGTTGAAGACTGTTTGTGATGTCCGATTTGATGTCATGGTTATGTGCCTCCTTCCTAAACCAATGGAGTTTGCCAGGGTAAGAATAATTCATCTGAATGTTCCTTTGACACAGTGATTAAAGTCTCAAGTGTAAAGATTCTTTCTCCCTCAGCTGTGTCAAGGCAAAAGGAATCTCAGTGGTTGAGGGAGCAGCAGAGTTCAGGAATTTTTCCTCTTCATAGCTTTTCTAGTTTTACTATGTTAAGAGCTTGAGAATTATTTGCAGTAATGTGAAGACAGGTTGGAAGAATGTTATAGGTATTGAAAGACACCATACATTTTTGCTAACTACACATTTCCAATACGCCATTGAAGTGCCCAAGCTTTTCTTTAGTAAAAGGTATCGTTTGTCTGCTCCCAGATACAAACCTGTCCTTTACTAGTCTGCCTTACTAATGTTCCTCTGTTCTTTGCATACTTTTATCCCTGTGTTTGTGAATTAAGGTTTATGAAATTACAGTTTTAATTGAAAGAAACTCTGGGCATACTGATGCCCTATAGGTACCTGTAGGTACCTTCAGATACCTAATTTAATGTCTTGGTGAAGAGACTAGTGTGCAATGGTTCGCCATATTGCTGATGGAGAGAAAAAGTTTTATCTGGAAGGTCATTCAGGTTGCCTAGGTGAGACCATTGCTGCAGTCACTTCTAGAACGAGTCCTTCTTTCTGTCCATTAATCATGAAGTAGAACTTGTCCCTTAACCTGGGTTAATAAAGTCAGGCATGTGAATGTTCCTCTACAGAAAATGAAACATCATCATGAAAATAGGAACTTTGTAGTTGTGAGGGATTTAAGACTTCTTCCTCATTTATCACTGCCAAGTATACCACATGTGCTTTTCTAAGACTTTGATTTTGCGACCCTCTTATGTCAGATGTCCAGAGGACATGTTAGTTTTGTTTCCTAAAATTAAGTGACTAGACAAGGAAGGGCAGTAAAGACTTAATGTGGTATGCTACATCATCAGGTATGAAGTGTGCATCCATGGATCTTTCATGACCTCATATATGGGATTTGCTGTATGTGTGCAGACCAGTATGTGTATGTGTCATACTCTAAACCATCATTGCTCTGAAGATGCACCTGGCTCTAGTAAGACTGGAGGGCAGCTGAAAGAATATGATAGGTGGATGGATGCATTGAATATTTGAACTGAAGAATAGAGACCAGGGCTTTGAGGCTACAGGGAGAAGGAAGAATTGAACCTCATGCTGTAAACTGTTAAGGATCCTTTTCTTGTCTTGGGTCCAGCCCCTTTTTTGAGTTTTATTATCCCCACTGCAGTACTTAAGACTAGACTGGCAACTTGCCAGATGTGCAAGGGTTCACTAGAATGTGAAGACAAACAACCATGAAATTAGCTGTGATGAATGGAGACAAAACAGTTGGCTGAGATTGCCAGTTGTTGTTGCCAAAACAGCAGGCATCTCTACAGCCATTAGTCAGGAACAGCAGAGATGAGCTGAGGTTAGTTAGAATAATTAATCTCTGTAGGCCAGTTACTTATTTACTTAAAAATATATTTCTGGCTTCCATCCCTTAAAACCTTTCTTCAAAAAAATCCCAAACAAGCAAGCACAAAAGAGCACCTGGTGCAAACCAAGTTTTGCAAGGTAAAGACCCAGCACTGTAACAAGTTGCCCAGAGCAGATAACTGAAGGTGCAAGTCTGACCAAACAAATCTGTCCTGTGTTGAGAACTGTAAGCAATGAGAGACTACACTGCGTTATGGCCTGGAAGTGAGCCAGCGTCATCTAAATCTTGGACAGTGCTTTTCTGTGCTGTGGGTCAGTTAAAAGAAGAAGACACCAATGCAATCTGCATGGCTGAATTCTAAATTCCCCCTAATTTCCTGGCTACAACATGCTGAGTGAATTTATGGTGCTGGGCAAGTTAAAGGGACTAGAAATATCATTCATTAGTATGATTCCTGGAAATGCCCACAGGTTGGTGGATACTGGGACAAATCATGTAGTGCTGTGACCCAATTAAAAGAAGGGCTGAATCGAATCCTTTGCTTGATTCCATACAATGTGATAAACCAGCCGGTGTGGGAATGTATCATGCCAGAGTGGTTGGAAGCTATAAGGATGGAAGTGCCTGATAATCAACTGAAAGAGTTCCGGGAAGTGCTGAGGTATGTAAACATATGTAGGAACCATTCTGTCACTGCATATATTCGTTGTTGAGAGTTTTAGCCTGATAAGATGGTGACAACAAAAATATAGACAGCAATGAGTGAATGCTTCTGAATTTTTTATAACAGACTAAAACACTGAAACTTTGGGGAAGCTCCCTTTTATTGCTCCTGATACCTTCAAATCTGTATCAAGAGCCAGCTACATGCAGGCTTCTTTGCTGTGAGCAAGGCATATTTTCAGTGGTTTTCTGCAACATGGTAGAAGAAGCATTTTTCTCCTGGCCAGCTGTTGATGAGAAATGGTGAGGTTTAATAGAGCTGGCACTGAAAGAGTGATTATTTGTATTGATTTAGTTAATATCTTCCGCTGTTGAGCAAAAAAACCCACCAGAATAAGAATGGTGTCTGTCTGAGTCATAATTTCATTTCTACTGTATGCCTTTGACAATAAAACTTCACACTGTCTTATAAATTTATATTTGTAGGTATTGATGTAAACTTTTTTAGTGCAAACACGGAATAGTGGAAGAGTGGTGAGATGAGAAATTTTCCAATTTTTACATTGGGTGTTGAAAAAGATACTGCTATCAAATGAAGCTGAGCATAATACGTGAGGTAAATTCTTTAGGTGCATTCCCGAATTCAGAGATGACCTTGTGCATTAGGACAGGTGGTATCAGCAGCCTAGCTGAACTCCTGTGGAGAGTGAGGATGCAAGTAAGATTACAGAAGCATCATCAGTTCTGGTAGAGAGATTGCTACCAGTTTTGTGTGATATCTCCCACAGTGTATGCCATGGTAACTTGGTGACGTATTTCTGTTCTGCTTTTCAGCAAAATGTTTGACACTGAACTTTGCCCTCTGCCATTCTCCATGGAGGAGATGTTTGGCTTCATTAGCTGTCGATTCACAGGGTATCCATCGTCTGTGCAAGAGCAAGCATTGCTTTGGCTGCATGTAAGTGTCCTCTCTTCACAAGTCATGCTGAAGCAGCTTATGATTTTGGAAAAAAGAAAGGGTGTGTGTGTCCTGGTTTAAGAAGAGTGGGGAAGCCACTTTTCCAAGCATCATGGAACCTTTCTGCCCTTTACTTAGCCCCAGCATAAGGATGGTTGGTAGACAAATCCCAGGAAGTTTTATATTCCTAGCCCATCATGGCAATGTAATGGAAGCCTGGAAATTCCTTTTGTCTTTGAATGTGAGTTGTGTCTTTAGGACCATTCAGCTGTCTGACTTTTGCCAGCAGTAGTTTTTAGTTTCCACAGAATTTGGTCTGTAGATTCCAAAATTAATTCCGAACTCCAGAAGCAGCTGTAGTTGTTCCCACATGCAAAGAACTGGATTTAGACTAGCTCTCCACACACCAAGGTTTGCTGCTCTGGTCCTTTTGTGCTATATTTGCTCACAGAGCTGGCATTTACCCAGTGTTCATATTCAAAAGCTACAGGGACAATCATGTCAGCTGGGGGCAGTGAATTCAAAAAGGTTTGAAATTTTCCATAACACCTCAGAATAATACCTTTTTTACCACTGAAGTGTTCTTCAATATCACTTCTGCTGAGGATTATTTTGACTGAGCAAAGACCGATTTACATGGTGACTGTAGCAATTTTCAGGTTTGCAGAGTTTTCAAGTCTGAGTTTTTTAGGTTTTTCTTGTCCTACTAACAGTTAAAGACAAATACGAATGAGCCCATATTTGTCTGAGTGTTGGTGACAAAATGGATGATGAACACTCCCTCAGTGATTTGCAGATAACCATCCTGTCACTATGTTAGTGCTGGTGATTCTGACTGGATTCTTAGAACAAATACAGGAATTCATTTTTAACTAATAATAAATACAGTAAATAGATACTCACCTAAGTGTTGGTAGTTTTCGTTTGCAGAAATACTTCTGTGCAACAACCTCACATCCCTGTGTGTTTGTGCATAAAATTGATCTCAAGGCGCACCAAGCAGATCCCAGGAAGTATCTTGAAAATATCCTTTTTTTGCCAGTTTTCTTTTGCCCTGATTCTAACAGAAATCAAAACTTGCAGCTGATCTTACTGAATCCCAAAATTAAATGCATGGAACTTGATGAAATTGAGGATCAGATGATAAAGATGCTTATAAAATAGATGGCCATTTTTGATTAAACTTGAAATTCATGCTTTTTATTTATTGTTTTTCCTCAGGTGTTATCGGAACTAGACATTGTTGTTCCTCTTCAGTTACTAATCAGCATGTTTTCTGATGGAGTTAATTCTGTAAAAGAGTTAGCAAATCAAAGAAAATCCAGAGTTAGTGAACTGGTGGGAAACATTGCGGCTCGGAGGGTAACTATTATTTATCCTGGTTGGTTTGTTTTTGGTTTTGGTTTTGGTTTTGGTTTCGCTTAGAACAGACTTCCTAATAGAATGCATGTGAAGAATTAAAAAGTCATCTTTCAGTATGACATTGACATTTGGCTGGAAACNTTGGTGGGAAACATTGCGGCTCGGAGGGTAATTATTATTTATCCTGGTTGGTTTGTTTTTGGTTTTGGTTTTGGTTTCGCTTAGAACAGACTTCCTAATAGAATGCATGTGAAGAATTAAAAAGTCATCTTTCAATATGACATTGGCATTTGGCTGGAAACATCCTAAACTTTGAAAATGGAAGAAAATTTTCATGACTTCTTCAATTTATACCACTCTACCACATGGTCAGTGTAAAGATTAATTCAGATATGAACTGCAGTTCCTTAGTAAACTGGTTTGTTTGGGATATGTTTGGAGAGTTCTTGGTATCTTTTCCAACCATTTTCATTGTCTTCACCTTCTATTAATAACCATAAACAGCAAGTTGTATGGACAACTGGTCACTCTGAGCTTTTGTATTCTATTTGGTGGGCCAAGGTACATTTTGGAAAGGTGACAAAGCAGAATTTATTTCTGTTTCCTTGCCTTATTTTTTCCCATCCAAGAGATGCAAAAACTGATCTGAAGTTGTCTGTCAAAGGCTTATGGTCTGGGAGAAAATGTGTACAAATCTGTAAGCACTACATGTACTTGGGCTGATGTGACTAACTTCCCAATAGTCTTGGATGAACTGGTTCAAGGACAGCAGAAACAAGAGTGCTTGAAACGTCAGATTAGATGTAAGAAACTACTGTCTAAGCAGTTGATGCTTCTTTATGTGTGGTCTGCTTGTTTTATGATGTAGTTCTCCAGAGAGCACTCCTACACCTAGCCCATGACTACTTCTAAAATAAGCAGGAAAAAAAATGGACAAATATACTCTCTGGTCTTGCAGATCATAGCTGAAAGTAGACCTCATGTGTCATCTATCTGTGTATCTCCCTGCAATACTGAGAGGTTCTCAAGGCATTTTAGGGGGCCTACTATAGTGTGGACATAAATCAGTGCAGACATGCACGTCATTACCATTGTGTCTAGTTCATTTCCAGATACTTGAATCCTTGGTATAGCCTTAGTTACACTGCTCTCTTGAGGTAGCCTCCTTTATTAGCCTCCTACTATTGAAGTTTGTGTCCCTGGATCATGGAGTGGGTCATTGTAACCTTATGGCTGCTTTACTGCCTGCACCAATTCTATGTTTAATTTATTATGTTAAAATTCCTCCTTAGTAGGAGTAAGGTGATTGATGTCAGCCACTTAAGAGAATGTATAGAACTGTGCAGAATATGATTCCTGTGCTTCTATCATGCTTTATCATTTAATGGCATTAAGGGATACATGTAGATTTGGCAAAAAAGCCACAGAAGTGAATAGAAAGGCTGTCAAAGTTCTTGCCATTTTCTGCAGTTTTGTATAGAATGACATTACTTAAATGCATAACAGTAATTTTTGGCATTTTAATTCTTTATGTCTTCAGGTAAGCATTGCTTCTGACCCTGGGCGCAGAGTTCAGCACACCATGCTGAGTCCTTTCCCCAGCCCTTTCCAGAGCCCATTTCGAAGTCCAGTACATAGTCCTTTTCACAGCCCTTTCAAGAACTTTGGACATCCCAGTGGAAAGACAATTGATTTTGACTGTGAAGATGATGAAATGAATCTTAATTGCTTCATTCTGATGTTTGACCTCATCTTGAAGCAGGTACTTGCTCAGGTCAAGAATAACACCTACACTAAGATGGCCACTGAAGTTCTGTAGTCACTTTTTTTTCTTTAATCCTATATTTAGTCTCTTTCTGTTAAGGGACTGTCATGAAGTATAAGACATTTACATCCCAATACAACTGTCACCTGCCTTTGCCTGTATAGGAGTTACAGGCTCATGTTCAATGAAGAGAGGTTAGATACCTTCATGCTAGGTAACTCATATGATTGAAAGGAACTTGTCCATGGAGAATGTGTATTACAACAGACTAGAAGCAGAGGCTTGTTGATAGGCTTAGGTTAGATGCATAATATTTGGATAACTACACTGTACATTGTGAATCTAAGGTCAAGTATTTTGGATAACTGTCTTCAAGTAAAATTCATGGATCCTGTACTTGAAATTGCCTATCTACTTTAGCTGTTCAAGCTAGTGCCTCAACACCAGTGGCAGATAAAAATTGAGTTCCAGTTTTTCTCAAAGTCTTCCCAGTACTGTAATATAACGCTAGCAGGGGCAAAATACTTAGTGCTCTGGCTTTTAAATAAGTAGTAGATCATTATTCTTTTCACTCTGTTTCAGATGGAACTCCAGGATGATGGTGTCACTTTGGGCTTAGAGAACAGCATTTCAAAAGATATAATATCCATCATAAACAATGTGTTCCAGGCACCCTGGGGTGGTTCTCACACCTGTCAGAAAGATGAGAAAGCAGTTGAATGTGGTCTGTGTCAGTCCAGCATTCTCTGTTACCAGCTGGGTTTTGAGCTGCTGGAACAACTTGCACCGAAAGAAGAAATCAGGCTTGTGGTAAGTAGAGTAGGAAAAGGCCTATATAATGTGTACTGAAACTCTTCTTCAGTGTTCTTGTTACATTGTGTGCAAGGGGGCAAAGCTGTGCTGATCTTTTGGTGTGGAGGATTTGGGAGGGTAAAGCAAAAAGACATTGAATTGTAAAATTTCCTAAGTTTGAATTGATACAAAGGACACAGGGAAGATGACAGCATTCATTCAGCATGAGCTCTTCCCCCATCAACGCTGAAGTGCTGTTTCACTTTGAAAGGATACTGCTATGACTCTGTGTCTTAGACAGAATGGGAAATGATAATACTTAGTGCTTTTCCTTTTATTTTAAAAGCTAAGTGTGGATATTTTGAAATTATTAATGATTTTGAGTGAGTCAGTAAGCCTCAGTTGGTGCTTGATGGTTGGAAATGCTGAGCATTACTGACAAACAGTATACTTCAGGTTAAGAATCCAACTTAATTAGACACAGGTATGTACTTTCCAATCAGTAGTTATCATTGAAGGCCTCTGTAGTGTTGCAGAGGAACTGAAACGTTACCTGTGGTGTGAAGTATTTATTTTAAGCTGTATGTCTGTTTTACTGTGCTATCTGATGGTTCAGAAGACAGCATTGCTACCCTTACTCCGCGTGCTCATTTGCTGTGTCATGGTAGTAGCAGGATGTTTATTAGTAATTTTTTTTTTTTCGCTGGTGGGCATAGTGATGTCTTTTAATGTGTAAAGGTTTCAGAATTCCATTTGAATGTGTATACTGAGGTTGGAAGGGACTACTGGAGGTCATCTAGTCCAACCTCCCTACTCTAGCTGGGTCACCTAGAGCACATTGCTCAGGACTGTGTCCAGGGAAGGAGACTCCACAGCCTCTTTGGGCAACCTATTCCAGTGCTCAGTCACCCTCACAGTGAAGTTCTTCCTCATGTTCAGGTGAAACTTCCCATGGTTGAGTATGCCCATTGCCACTGATCTCATTGCCTTGGTGGTGCCAGGTGAGGTGCAAGTGGTGCAGTCTTTTGAGTGCTGGGGTGTGGTACCATTTCTAAGATCCACCTTGTGATTTATAACATGAAGGTCACAATGCTAACCTGTAAGCTTGAGCTTCTGGCCACAGGCAGAAGTAACTCCAGCCTGGCCCCTTTTTCAATGTAAAAGTGATTGAGGTAGTACCTCCATCTAAGCCTGTAACTCTACAGTACTGTAGAAGACATGCTCTGCTCCTGTCTGTTTCTCCTCTGAGGCAAGGATGCTGGGTTTCATGAAACCATGGCCCTGTGATTGGGTCCACCTCAGCTCCAATATAGTTATAGTTTCTGTTAAGTGATCCGTGTTTGAAACGTAATCTTGTCAGTATACATTTGCTAATGCAGAATTTTAGATATGCATGTGGTTTGAATGCACAAGTGTACATGGAACTAGACAGTTTCTGCCTCATTTGAGCTCAGCTTACTACACCAGATGTAACTTATACTGCAGGATGTGGCCTTATGTATTTAGATAACATCAAGAAACAAATTTAACTTATTGTATTCTTAAAGGAGCCCACAGATAACCTTGAAGATAGTCTTCTGTATACTAGACCTGAGTTTATTATAGGAATTGAAGGAGAAGAGGAAGACAAATCAGCACCAAAACATGAAGAAAACCCAGGAAATCACACAGAGACAGCAGAAAATGCTGGTAGGTGGAGGGTAAGAAGGTTGGGCATTTCAGGAAGGCTTTAAATGAATTTTTTATTCTACTCAATATAGAATACAAGGTTCTGATCAGTCAAGTCCAACAGTGCATGGTCACTTTTTTCTCATGTATTTAATTCTTTTGACATATTAATTAAATAGGAAGGCTGTATTTTTGTTGATAGCAACTGTGACTCTCTCTCAAAAAAGCATTAGCTGTCTTGTCATTTTTAACATATAAATCAACAAAACCATTACATGACAAATTCTGTACTGTTGTAACTTTACTGACTACAGGGTTACTGTGGCTAGAATTCATTTCTTTCTCATCACTGTAGCATTCTTTTGTTTTCTTCTGAATCCACAAATGAGAGACTTTTAACAACATTTCATGTAACTTACATTTTTAACAGCGATAAAGAATGACACAGAAAGAAAATTTTGTTATCAGCAACTTCCAGTTACCTTGAAGCTCATATATACAATATTACAGGTAACGTTGATTTTGTGTTTGCTTAGCTTGAATTTTTTGTTGTGGTGTCATTGTGTTGAGAATAGTACATCTGCTTACACAGGAAATGTCAAGGTTTGAAGAACCAGACATTCTTTTTAATATGCTGAACTGTCTGAAGATCCTGTGTCTTCATGGGGAATGCCTGTATATAGCAAGAAAGGACCATCCGCAATTTCTTGCCTATATTCAAGATCACATGCTGATTGCAAGGTAGGTTTTTACTACACATGTTGTCTTCATGCTTTGTTGGTTCTGCAACTATACACTGTTGTTGGCTCAAAGAATTTGCAGGTTTAATATGGAAAATTAACAAAGGGTGCTAGGGAAGTGTGAGAAGATTAAATAACTGTATAAGGGCACATTGCAAAGGCTAATTAAGAAGTTGCATGTGAAAGCAGGGTACCTTGCATTGTCCATCATGGCTACTCTGTCATGCACCACTCTTTGCAGTGAGTCAGAGTTTCTCATATTGAGAAATAGCATTGACTGAGACTGAAGTATCTTCCCTGACTCTACAAAATATAACAAAGGGTGGTGTAGAGGCAGGCACACTATTTATAGGGTTTTAGCATTACAGCTGAGAGAATAATATTGAACCTTATTTTTAGGAGGTGAAAGAAATTTTCTATTTAGAATCAGAGTGAATTGGATTGAAATTTGTGTTTTCAGATTCTCTTTGGAGAAAGCGACTTTTGCGGAAAACTCACTGAATTAACATCAGCCTGTGGTGTTCATCAGTGCCTACATCTGCTCTATATCAATTTCACTGAACATCTCCTGAGACTGTAGGGTTTTAGCAGACTGGAGAATCTGTCCTGAAGCTAAATACCAGCAAACTGTGAACACCCGACATCTTAGTCATTTGTGGATGCACATGATTCATGGTGCCAAGACAGTTCATGTAGCTTATGTACTGAAGCTTGATGTACTGAAATTGTTAAATCACAGCACAGGTTATGTTCCATGACAGTTGTGCCTTGAATTAGGCCAACTCTTGTAAAATCTGGAATATTTTAACTTGGATTTTCAAGAAAAGCTGCTGTAGTTTGAAATATGCAAGTAGCTCTGTTCTCCTGCCAGCAACCTGGTGATATTCTCATAAATGCTTGAGATGGCTCATACAGATTTTCATGAAAAGTGCATTCCGACCAACGATACAGTGTAGATATTTAGAAGAAAGGATGTCAGGTGTTTTTATAAGCAGCTGCTCTTTTGGTCTTTCCAGCTTATGGGGAGTTGTGAAGTCTGAGTTCTCTCAGCTTTCTTCCTTGGCAGTCCCCCTTCTTCTCCATGCACTTTCACTTCCCCATGGAGCGGACATTTTCTGGACAATCATAAACAGCAATTTCAACAGCAAAGATTGGAAGATGAGATTTGAAGCAGGTAGGCCTGAGAAATACGTACTATTTGCTCTTTGTTGCTTCACTAGAGAGGTAGAGTGCTCTCTCCTGTAACTGAGGAGACCTATAATAAATTATTACCTTTTTTGCTGCTTTAGGGAGTTTTGGAGATAGTCTGCTGCAAATATGGCACAACAGTGCAGTAAAATAGAGAGCATGAGACGTTTTGAATAATCAAAATCAAAGTCACAACACTTGCCAACTTTTTTGTTGGTACTTTCTCAGATGTGCATATTTCGAAGCAGGGTATATTTTATCAGGACATAAAGAAGCCACTGCCTGAATTAATATGCATATTTTCTTTGTCTGGGGACATGGCTGCTACAGTGGAGAAGGTGGCTGTGCTGTGCAGATTTTTGGATATTCACTCCGTAACAAAAAACCACCTACTGAAGTACTCTTTGGCTCATGCATTCTGCTGTTTCCTGACTGCTGTGGAAGATGTCAACCCAGCAGTAGCTACAAGAGCTGGGCTGTTACTTGACACTATAAAGAGGCCAGCTTTACAGGTAAGTTCATTACATGGGGAAAGAATACATTCAAACAGGAATTTGGGTTTTCACCCAAAGTTCAAAGCTGTTCAGTTGTACAGCATCATGGCCACTGTTGACATTTCTTTAGGCAAGCCATATGGTTCTTGGTAATTGACATATGCGCAGAATAGCCAAGGGAAATGGTACTGTCCTAGCCCCAACTTAGAATCATAGAATTATTTAGGTTGCAAAAGACCTTTAAGATCATTGAGTCCAACTGTAAAAATTTTGATGGCTGCGAAAGATTACTGTTGCATTTGAGCTGCTGTCATAGAAAGCTGTAAATGTTTTTTATGATGTTAAAATTATTGACATTTTTCAATCAAAAAAAAAGAAAAAGAAAAGTGTTATGATGCCCTGTGGAGCTGACAGAAAATGTATTTCAAACATGGTCTTTGTTTTTCCAAGATTTACTTAGGCATGTAATTTTAAGCATGCAGGGACCCTGCCAATCAGAATTCTCACGACTAAAACTAAGCAGATATAAAAGTGGATCAGAGCCTATGCATACAAGCAAGACTGAAGAAAAAAATATTCTGATAGTACACAACTCCGGTTCTTGTTCTCTGGAGAGCAGAATGAATATATATTTTAAAAAGTTCAGTGTTACTGCCTGTAAAAAGCTGTTAATACCTGCTAGCTTTATTCCATATAGTGCCTTTTCAAAATAGTTTCCCAAGAACTTGAATTCACTGAGGCCGTTACCAGTATATGGCATTTGTATATTTAATGTATGGGTTTTCTTAAACATAGGTCTTGACAGTGCACCCAAAATTCTAGTGTAAATAAAGTACAGAAGCACTTTGACACAAAGCACTTCTGATACACTTCACCACATAATCTTTCTTCATCTGTTTGGGCTTGGTGATTCATTAATTTGTAATAAAGAGTTTGATTCAGTTGCGCAGATGTAAACTTTTTCTCAGGCAGGGGTGTGTGAAGCGAATACTTTGATATTGTATACCAAACGTGCAGTAGGACAGAACTTTGCATGTATACCTTTGTGTTCCTCAAAATCTTAGCACATTGTACATTCTAAATATGATGTTCGTTTATCTCCTTAATATCCTTCATTGATATAATAGGATTAACTAGGTTGGAGAAGAACTTTAAGATCAACATCTCGAACCATTACTGCAGGACTACTAAGTCCACCTCTAAACCATGTCACTGAGGGCATTGCCTACGTGGTTTTTTGAACACTTCCAGGGACAGTGATTCCACCACTTCCCTGGGCAGTCAGTTCCTGACTCTTAATGCCTGACAACTCTTTTTGTGAAGGATTTTTTCCTAATATCCAATCTAAGCCTTCCCTAGGGCAGCTTGAAGCCATTACTTCTCATCCTGTCAGTTGTTACCTGGGAGAAGAGACCGACCCTCACCTCACTACAACCTCCTTTTGGGTAGTTGTAAGAGCGATAAGATCTCCCCTGAGCCTTCACTTCCTCACACTAAACAACCTCAGTTCCCTTGGCTGTTTCTCATAACACTTGTACTCTAGGCCTTTCAGTAGCATTAGTTCTGGTTTAAAGGCCTTGGCAAGAAAAATTATCTGAACCGTTCTCCTAAACCTAAACTTTTATCCTAAACCTAAACTTTTATCCTAAACAACAACTTTTATCCTAAACAACTTTTATCCTAAACAACAACTTTTATCCTATACTAATTAACAGAATTAACAAAGGGAGCTTTGACCTCCCCTTGCTTTAAAAAAATGCTTTAAGTTTTCACATCCTTTTTTTTTTTTTNTTATCTGAACCGTTCTCCTAAACCTAAACTTTTATCCTAAACAATAACTTTTATCCTAAACAACAACTTTTATCCTAAACAACAACTTTTATCCTAAACAACAACTTTTATCCTAAACAGCAACTTTTATCCTATACTAATTAACAGAATTAACAAAGGGAGCTTTGACCTCCCCTTGCTTTAAAAAAATGCTTTAAGTTTTCACATCCTTTTTTTTTTTTCTTGTCTAGGGTCTCTGCCTCTGCCTTGATTTCCAGTTTGACACAGTTGTCAAGGACAGGCCCACGATTCTTAGTAAGCTTTTGCTTCTTCATTTTCTAAAAGCAGATATTCCAGCTTTGAGCTGGGAGTTCTTTGTGAATCGCTTTGAGACCTTGTCTCTGGAAGCACAGCTTCATCTGGACTGCAACAAAGAATTCCCTTTCCCAACAAGTAAGCAGAGTCTAAATCAATCTGATTGCCTTTTGTCAGCTTCTAGAATTTCAGCTGCCTGCAAGGGTCTGAGAGAGATGTAGGTCACTCACAAATATTCTTATTTAAAGATATGACCCTACATTTGAGTATTTGGGAGTGATTTAAAAGATGCAAAAGGTATTTTCCAGGTTTGTTTTTAACCTTTCTCTTTGCCTTTTCAAAGACGTAAGTGTTGCACAGGGATGGGCTCACCAGCGTTAGTCACTTACATAATTAAAGTCAAAGGGTTTGAATGCGCTTTAGACATGAATATAGGAAACTATAGGTGACCTTATTAAGCTGTACAGTGATACTGCTCATCACACTCCTTAAAAGCATAACCACACTCACAGATTTTGTAGGCACTGTTCAAACTCAAGATGGTAGGTATAGGCAGGACACGAGATCAGTGAGACAAAACTAGAGGCCACATTTGGGTATGTGCACTGAACGTGATCCATACTCGTGAGATTTCTGCATTTTAAGTAGAGGGCACCTCATATTCCCTTAAGCTGAAATTCAGGTTTTGGTTTCAAGAACCTCTTTTTGTCCTACCTCTAAAGAAAGGAATAACAGCATAAATTTTTAAACAGCTATGCCATTTGGGGTTTTACGGATTTCAGAATGAGAGCATGCAGATGAGTACCTTGCAGATGGACTCTTGAGCCCATGTGAAGCTTTCTTGGCTTGAGTGGGACCTGGGGCCCAATTGCATTTGGCACTTAACAGCATTAGGGCCTCTCCATGCTGTGGAATGAATCCTAACTTGGTCAATTGCATTTGCAAAGCTATCACTGCTGTCCGGACAAATGTCGCCAACCTCAGTGATGCAGCAATGTGGAAGATCAAGAGGGCTCGTTTCGCACGTAATCGTCAGAAGAGTGTGCGTTCCCTGAGGGACAGTGTGAAGGGACCAGTGGAGTCAAAGAGGGCGCTCTCCCTTCCAGAAACCTTAACCACCAAAATTCGTTGAGTATCTGTTTATGTTTTCATGACACGCCTGTATCTTCTCCCTTAGGATCATATCCTGTTCTTGGGTACACATGAGAATTGTCAGCATTTATCCAGTTGGGATAGCAATAGGTTTCTGTCTGATTTGGGCTTTATTTAGATAATGACAAGTTAGTGAGTTTGACAGAGGACATAAACAAACATTATGCCTTTGCTGTGTTTAAAATGCCAGAACAAAATGCTCCAAGATGAGTTTGTGGATAGATTTTAATTTGTGGCTAACACATAGTGGTTTAGTCTAAAATAGATGCAGTATTTACAGAAAAATTCTTGTTACTAATTTATTAATTGTAATTATTAATCAGTGTATGCAGCATATTTTAGGCGTATTAAAAACAGCTGTTCATGCCTCAGATGAAATTTAGACTATCTTGAGAATTCCCTTTGCCAGCTTTTATAGGAGGACCAAGGTGCTGGAAAACCATAGGCTTGTATGGAGAGCAGAACAGATATCTTTCCAAGCAGAAACAGCAGAAATCCTCATCTTCATTTAGAGAGTTTCAGAAACACAGATTAGTCTTTATATTCAAATTGGACCTCAGGTATTGCTCCTACCCATATAATAAGAACTGATAAAATGTGCAAACCTGGATGCTGGTGAACTGTGAAGTTAAAAGGTAATTTCTCCAAAACAAACATCACCATATCTGGGGACTCTTAATCCTTCTTGACCATTTTCTGATCCTGCACAGGGCGTCCTGTGTAGTACTAATGTGTAGCAGCAAGACTGACCAATGGAGAAAGCTGGAGGTATAGAACATGGCGCACAAAATCTGTAGGGCACACAAGTGACCTGTTTCAAACGTCAGACTTGCTGCCTGACAGCAGTGTATGAATAAATGAACATAAATATGCTAGTACTGAATATATGCTGAAGTATAAGATGTCAGTACTGCCTTATTAAACAGAGTTGCTCTTGTTTCTGTGGTGTTTGTGTTTGTTTGGTTGGTTTTTTGTTTGTTTGTTTTGGTTTATTTTTTAAGCTTTGAGCTTGACCAGACATGAGCAGTCTGCTCCAGCACTTGGAGGAACACCAGAGCAAACACCAGGTAGGTTTGACAGGGGGGAGTGTTTTGATAAACAGAAGGCGGCAGGCACTGGCTTTCTTGCTGACTCAAGAAAGAAACTTGCACAAGATAGAAGTTATCTAAAAGGCATTGTGAGCCACATCTCAGCATGGTTCCAAAAGGTTTAATTTGAAGATTTGCTCTGAGCTGGACTAAACCTGCCCCCAGTTCTAAATACTGCTTCAGGGCTGGGAGGAAGTTATTCAGAGGCATTCAGCTATGCTGGTGGTGCCTCAGCCTCCTTTGTTTCATTGCCCACAGGAACAACTAAACTTTTTTCAGTAGGCTCACTCCATGGGTCGCCTCTGTTCAGCCTGATCTTTGACCTTCAGGTTTTAGAGACAGGAGACAGAAGACCGTTGATTGTCAGTACTGTAAATTATGCTTGTCTACTCTGTACGCTTATAGACGTCTTAAGTCCCTTATTTTGTATTTACTGAAGTTTTGTGAAGATGTCACTCTCGTCAGGCATTTTTAGAATAGCCAACTCGGGGTCCAAGTAATTTCTAAATAATGGTCACTATTGACAGTGCTTGTGCTGAATCCTGTGTGAACTGACCATTTGAGAGTGAAAAATCTCAGATTCAGATTTTTTCACGTTCCTCCTCTATGACTTGGAATATTACCATCAGACACAATTCAGAATTAGAGCAGATCAGCTTACTGGGAAAATACCTTGCCAGCATGAATGACTAGACTGTGAAATGAACCAGGAGAGCTTCTGAATAAGCAGTATATAGCCCTGTCATGTTACCCCAGTGAGAGCTGCAGATAGCAAGTTTTGTACAGAACATATGTGTGGGTTGTCACAGGCTCATAGAGGAAACAAGTGAAATAAGGGTTCAGTGAACAGAATGTCACTGAATGATGGAGCTTCTGCAGTAAGTCCAGCGAAGGGCTGGAATGATTAAGGGTCTGGAGCATCCCTTATGTGGGGAAAGGCTTAGGAAGCTGTGTCTGTTCAGCCTGGAGAAGACGTGGGGTGTGGAAGAAGGAGGAATGACAGGATTGATGAAAGGGTGTAAGTATCTGAAGGGAGAGTGTCAAGAGGGTAGGTCCAGACTGTTCTCAGTGGTGACAGAGCAAAAGGCAATGGGCATAAACTAAACCACAGAAATTTCTACTTGAACACGAGGAAGAACTTTACTGTGAGGGTGACTGAGCACTGGAATAGGTTGCCCAGAGAGGCTGTGTGGTCTCCTTCCCTGGAGATACTCAAGAGGTGTCTGGACACTATCCTGAGCAATGTGCTCTAGGTGACCCTGCTTGAGCAGGGAGGTTGGACTAGATGACCTCCAGTGGTCCCTTCCAACCGCAGTCATTCCGTGATTGGTCTTCATTTAATGGCACCACTCACCTATACTAGGTTGAGAGAAACTTGTCACTTAAGGAGAGTCAGTCTCACAGTAGGAATTGCTAGCCATTGTGATTTTATTAGATGTATTTTGGTATTTCAAGGCTTCAGTTTCCAAGCTCAGGTAATTAATCCAAGCTTCAAATTAAGTTTCCACTAAAAATATGTATGTAAAAGATGGCATGTAACTAGTAGCCACTGATATAAAGAAAAGCCCAATAATATGATTCAAAAGAATCACAAATGCTTTGGAAACTAGAAGGCAAATAACTGTCCCTCTCTTCCTGCCCAGTTTTGATTATTTCTTTTTAAAATACTAATTTTTTGTAAAATATTTTTTTTAAAGTTTGACTCATAGTATTTGACACTTTGTATTGGCAGTACTGAGCATATCTGATTCATTTGAGGAACTAACTGACTCCTAGACATAGGCTGTACATCTGTTGTAGAGAAACATTTGCTTTATACACACCACTCAAATGAGCTGGTCTTGGTGCTCATTCATTCTTTCTAGACCTAAAACCATAGTCCTTGCACAGTACAAATACAAGCTTAAGCCAATGTGCATTCTGTATGGATTTAATACCAGGATCATGATCTGTTCATGTATCCTCTGCAATACTCTGGACGGTCACTTAGAGAGTTTAATTGATAGGTACAGTGATCAAAATTGGGATGATGCATGATAAAATTGTGATCTGATGTTTTATGTTATATTGTGATATACCTTCAAGTAATTTGAAATTAAATGGGTCTAATAGAAGTGACACATGAATAAATAGATGAATCTGTGGGCATAAGGCTAGTATGAATTCACGAACGATGGCTGTATATTAACTAGCAGGCTGTGTGTCTGGTGATGCAAGAAGGTTTTTCTGGGCCGGGATATGAATGTGCGTATGTACCTACCTTGTAAGTAGGCATGCATGTGCATGAATTGTATATATCTCCACACACATTTTGAGGTTTAAAAGCTATCATAACCACTGTAAAGACAGAGCTGTCTTGGAAAAGTCCTGCAAAGTGTCTGTTAACTAGTGTTAGTATTATGAAATATGGGCAAAATTGAGCATTTTGTCACTGAGCTTCTAAATGATATTGATCAGCAAGTAAAGTAAATTAAATTAATCTTTTCGGTTTTATTACTTATGGAAATCTATTTGAAGAACTTGAATTTTACATCCCCTTGCTGCTTTGACTCATCTTACGTCTTTTTTGTTTTACTAAAAATCTCTCATATAATGGAGATGAAAATAAGTAGGCTGAAGAAGATAGTTTAATATCATCTTTATGAAAATGGTGTCTTTTTGATGCAATTTCATGGAAAGTTTTAAGCATGCATAATGTGTAAAGATAATTTCTCAGTTGATGTCTAGAAAGCTTAAGTTTATTTTCTATATATTTTTTTTAATGTGCTTCTGAAAATGGTACTTGCAGTATTTCTGATTCTTATTATTTCAGAATGCATTGTTTGTTTTATGCATCTGCAAATCTTGGTCCAGCAAAAGTTTCATTTTGATGGATGGTTCCTGTAAATAAAACTCCCAGTGGAAACTTCTGGGAATAAAAAGTACTATGTAATGTGAAATCCATTGTTTCTTTTACCAATGTAAGACCAGTCATTCTTAACACAACTACTGTTACATAAAGTTACTCTTAACAGAGGTGATTCTGAAAATTTCCACCTCTAGTTTTCATTTTCACCTGTTGTAGAACGCAACTCTCTCCTGTGCTCATCAGAGCAACCAAGCAAACAAACCCCTTTGCTCACTCACCAACAAAACCTGCAATATTTAAAAATAATTTTTTAAAGATTACAAATGCTGTAGTTTTGCTGGTGAAGAACCTAAGACAGATACAGTTGTACCAGCAAAGGAGTTTCTTGTCATAATAGCATCTTACATTGAGAATATGGGTAAATTATAATATTAGAATAATTTTTAGCATAACTATGAATTTACATAGACTGCGGGGTATGTAAGTAACTAACAGACTAAGTGGATATTGGTTGCTGGCTAGTTACCCTTACACAAACATGCCGGAGCAATTTTGTGATTATACTTTGAGTTGATACTGCTTGTAGGGTCTGTCCTGTAAATTTCAACTTCAGGTGTTCTTGCAAAAGTAAGGACTGTGTCCAGTAGTTGGAAGGATTCATCCTTGAAATGAAAACAGCTAGGTAGTTCTGTAATTCTGCTTCATACCAGCTTGCTTTATCTCAGTTATTCCCTACTAAACAAATTTTTAACCACGGATCAGAAAACACGTCCAAATACATTCTAGTAATATTTAATTGTTAACAGTTGTAGTGTGGTGTAATAAAAAAATTTCAAGCATCTCTCTGTTTCGATGCTGTCAGAATATTTTCTGTTCCCTTTTTTGATTTTTTGACTTTTTTTATTTAGTTTGCATATAATGCATATATAATGCATTTAATTTTTACAGAAGCATCTAACAAACTATTATTTTCAAATAGAACCTGTTGGAATAATATACTTACTGTGCTTTACCTATGCATTTATTCAGAATTATTTAGTAAAAAGAATCTGATACTCTGATGTTTGAAGTAGCTTCTGCTTTTCATTAATTTGGTTTCTACTCTTAGCCTAACATAGAACTTTAGTAACTGCTAAGCACTAAAAAAAAGCCTTACATATAGGATGAAATGAAAGATCCTAACTCTAAAAACAATTACCAGAGAATTCTAGTAATGATAAATGGTCTTAAAATTAACTGGAAATGCTGTATTAAAAAAAGAAAACAACAGTCTGGTATGAAAATTAAAATACTTGCCCAGTGCAGTGTGTTTGTTTTGCTTGGATAGTGATAGCCAGCACCCAGGCTTCCTTGTGCTTTCTAAATAGCCTCTCATCTTTCACATGGTCATATTCTCATGCAAAATTTTAGCGATTGATTGTTCCCATTCAGTGTTTATCAACCAAGTCTTGGGTTTCTTTTCTGAGAAAAAGTCATCAAAAGTTTGAAATAATACATAGTTTCCAAAAACTTAATAGTGCCTACATTTTAGCCCAAGTTATTTGGGAGAAATATGGACTCAGTGCTGAAAGGGGAAGTCTTCATTCATTCTTTCATTGTCACTTGTTAGAATTTTCTCTATCTCCTGCCTTTGTTGTCCACTAATGTTTGCTGAAGAAAGACTGAAAACTAAGCCAGATGAGAGTTTGGTGGCAGTGGGATTTGATTCTCCTTTAACATATAGATGTGAAGGAATAATGACACTCAATTTGGCAGAAATGCACTGGGATGGGGAGATAAGCAGCTCCATTAAACATAGCAAAGCTGAGAAATGGTGTTTAGTGTACATGGGGTGCTACTGTGCTTTTGAGCCTGAGGCAACAGGACCAATGCCTTCAGAAATGCAGGTTTATCTCCTGTGACCGCTATTTGTATTTGGACAGAAATAGTTCAATGAACTTTGGAGAACGATTCTGGTGTATTCTGTACCCTATTACAGTCTTATCCAGTGTCTGATAACCAATGTCTCTTGTACCAATAGGACAGCCTTCCCCAGAGAATGATAACACAATAAAAGACCTGCTGCCAGAGGATGCTGGGATTGATCACCAAACAGTACACCAGCTCATTACTGTGCTAATGAAGTTCATGGCAAAGGATGAGAGCAGTGCCGAGTCGGACATCAGCAGCGCTAAAGCTTTCAATACAGTCAAGCGCCATCTGTATGTGCTGCTTGGTTATGATCAGCAGGAGGGATGCTTCATGATTGCACCACAAAAAATGCGTGTTTCAACATGCTTTAATGCCTTTATTGCTGGAATAGCACAAGTAGGTGAAGGCACTTACTACTTCTTGCAGCTATTTCTCATTGCTTGTTGTTAAAATGGTGGTAGCACAGCTGCCTTTGTATCAAAATAATGGCTGAGTGTGGTAATGCTACTTAAAACTTCTTAACACCTCTTCAGTTGATGAAAAAAAATGGGAACAAGAATGGCTACTTGTTGTTTACTCTCAGAAGGCTCAGTGTAGCCTAATCAATTGCTTTCTATAGGTTTTTCCTTTGCAGTTAAAAAGTAAATAGTTAAATAAAAGTAATTTATAATTTTTTATGAGTACTCCAAACTGGAATGGTTTTGTGTGCATGGAGGCACACAAATATTACCACTGTATGAAAAATTAGAGACTGCTCCAAACCTCTTTGCTCTCTCTTCGTCTAGTCTTTAAATGCATTACTTCTTTCCTTTCCCATTCTGGAAGAACTGGGATCCACGCGCTCTTGCTTCTTTCTCTGAGTGAATAGTCCATAAATGCTTTGGCATTCTTTACTTTGCAGGAGACTTGCTCTTCTTCCTTAGAAGGCACCAAGATTTTCTGATTTCCCTTTCCTAGGGAATGGTGCCACCATGATGAACTTCTGGCTCTATTGCTATGATAAATGACTGAACACATCCTTGTCGTGTGCCTTCTTTCTCCATCTTGTAAGGAGAGCCAAAGGTGTAGTTAATTCTTAGTAATAGAATAGTTGGTGGTGCTAGGCTGAGAAACATTTCACACTTGCAGGGTAGTCTTATTTGCAATGAAGCATCATCATCACTTCCACACTTCCTTCTTATCACAGTCTCTCATAAAGAATTACCTTTGATGGAAGAGAATGTTGTTATTTCAGAACTCCACCTGCCCCAGCTCTTAAAATGCCCACTGTAACCTTCAGGCATTGCTCAAAGCTATCTTGGCCTCTTCTATATCTGAATTCTGATCAAGATTGTCTGGTTCATACACTGGAATCAGTGATTATGGTTTTTTTGGGTTTTTGGTTGTTTGGTTGGGTTCTTTTTGTATGGTTTTTTTTAAAGGCAATTGTCATATGAATAATATTTTAATATTTGTAACAATTGTATTATTGTAATATTGAATAATCTTTCACAGTCATGGAGAAGTCAGGTATCAATGTTTCACCTTTCAGAAGGGTTAATGCAAACTGGGTACTTGCAAATGCATCCTGATCCATGGTCTCGAAGCACCATTGCTGTGTGTTTTTAATCTTTCTTTTGTACAGTTATATGCTGAACCATGTAAAAGGAGATTCAGGCCTGTTACTATTGTATTGAGAGTTTGGAAGTGGCAATTTAGATCACAGGGCAGCATCTTCCATGTTTTTCTAGATGTTTTCCAAGTTTGAATTCCCAAACTTCAGTGATCATAATAGACCTGATTTTCAGAAGTACCCCTTACTGCAATTCTAAGTAACAGCCCCTGCCTTTATTCTGGCTATAAAATGTCTCATGATGGCTGAATTCACTATTTCTGTTTAAAAAGCTTTGTAGTTGAATCCTGGCTCCCCTGATGTCAAATAGATTCTGAGAACTTCACTAGGCCAGGGTTTTTCTCCATGTAGCAGACATCTCTGTATTTGTGGGTATTTTTCTGTGTAGCTGTAGGGTTGCTTTGTGTTGGGAATTGGCTTTGCTGCAAGATAAATGCTATTTGAAATCCAAATATGCATTTACAGAGTGAAAACTTAGTATGGAGCTCTTAAGAGATCTATTTGAGGTCTCTTACTTCTCCAGTTGTAAATACTTGCTTTTCCTCATCAGCTCCACAAAGGTTGGGATAGGACTTGCTGATTGGTTGATTTTGATTTCGAGCTTGATTGGAATGGCCAGTTCAAATAAAAAACCAAATCAAATACCTCTTACTATTTTTCATTGTAAAATCTGAATGTCTGGAATTCTTGAAAACATAAAACGCCTTTTTCTCTCCTTAGCAGCAGAAGCGGCCGAGTTTTGGTATTTGTAGTTACTGTTGTATTGCCCCGCATGGTGGCAGTGTTGTACAAGCCTGTCTGAGCGGGGAAGCCAGCAGTGCCGGGCTGTGTTCAGCATCCCAGGCTGAGCTCTGCTCAGCATTTTTACCATCCTTGTCGTAGTTTAAACCCCAGCCAGGGAGTTTAACCCAACCAGGGCAATCATTTATTCCAGACCTTGCTGTGACAACTTAAAAAACGGGTCTGCTCAGCTTAAGACATGTCTCCATTACAGCATGTGCTGTGTTAAGGCAGGGCTTTTGTCTTTCTTGTACGGATGAATTTTTCCTAACCATGCTATATAACTGTATCACACCCTGAGAAGGCAAGGCACTGCATAGTAGAACTGCATTTGGTGATTATATGTCATCTGTTCAACAGGCTAAGCCTACATGGATAGACATGGGATTCATCTATTTAGCTCTATGCATGGGACACAAAAATTTGAGACAGCTGAATATCAAACCAGAGGGTTTTACAGAGAAAAACTTCTAGTCAGTTTATTCATGGAGGGAACTTGAGGGATGAGTTTTGTGTTTGTAAATTAAGCTCATCCTCTTGTTCTAATTAAAACAAAACTGAAAAGAAATACAGGTCTGAAGAAAATGGATGATGTGGGTGAAACTGATGTTTGTTTCTTTTTAAATGCACAAGGCTTCTGATAAAGTGCACTAAGTACACTAGAACTGCAGGGGCATGTTAGATCTTGATCTTGGGTTTTGCTTGGCCTGCTATTTTACTTTCCTAGGTGTCAACCAGTATATGTTAGCATCAGAAGCAAAGACTTTGTGGATCCTTGTTATGATCTAGTTTAGCTGCTGATTTCAGGACATACGGATATAAATAAAAATAGGTAATGTTGCAAGGCTGATGGGAAGATAATCAAAAATAGAAGCTTAGTTTCAATTGAAAACATGGTTGTGTCAGGGTATGGGGAATATATGGCCACACTGAACTTAACCATTGGGATTTAAGCCTCTAGGATAGGCACCAAATAGCATGATGCTTTCCAAAGGTCATGGTGGAGGCAAGGCTTATGACTAGCAGTAGTAACAGCAACACCACCACTAAAAATTGATAAGCATTTTATTTTTATCAAGGTATTATTCATTACCTTTATTCTGAGATCCTTTAAGATTTGCATGCTTAGACTTTCTGTGTAACATGACAGACCCACGCCTACCTTTACTATAATGAAGAGTGGGATTCATTCTGCGATTGGTCTGTGATTGGTCTTCATGTCTTATTACCTGATTCCAGATATGGGGCTTAAAAAACCCAACAGCTAATGTTGCAAGCCTGATGAGAAAATAATGAAAATTGGTAATGCAGTGTTAATATGCCCCCTTCCCCCCAAATAACCAAAATACACCTCCCTCCCTCAATCACATCCTATCTGTTAAGTATGGGATATACCTAGTATGGTTTTGTCTGTTGAAGCATGATCAACTTGTGCTGCAATACAAGGCTATCCCAACTTAATATATTTTATGAACCTGCCAATGTCTGTTAAAATTTAGACTGTGTAGGATGAAAGGCTTTCAGAACCTGTCTTATTTAATTTCATTTTACCTATCCAGCTAAAATGAGAACATTGCAAGCTGGCAGAAAGTTTCTAACTGTTAGTGAGGCTTCCTTAAAAATATATATTTCTTTTCACTTAACTAATACCTCAACTATGTTAGTTATCCTGCTTTTCAGCATCATTGGATTTGATTTTGCTGAGCTAACTCTTGTGTTAACATTCTTTTCAGGTGATGGACTATAACATCAACCTGGGAAAACACCTTCTTCCCTTGGTGGTGCAGGTGTTGAAATATTGCACTTGTCCCCAGCTAAGGCATTACTTTCAGCAGCCTCCTCGCTGCTCCCTCTGGTCCCTCAAACCTCACATTCGGCAGATGTGGTTAAAAGCTCTGCTTGTCATTCTCTATAAGGTGAGTGTCCTCACCTTTTTTTGTAAATAGTGAAAATTTACACTCCAATTTGAAATTTATAACATGGAAAACCTAGCTGCACTGCAAGTGAGAGGAACTGTAAAGAACACTTTTCCCTGGTTTGCTTACTGCATTTAATGTCAACATCTGAAGTAATTAGGCTTTCATCTGTGCTACTAACCCCTTGCTTGCGTTGTCTACATTCTCTTTTACATAGTTACCTGAGAAAGAAAAACATGGTTCTGAAAATAGGAAAATGCTATGTAAAGTTCCAAAGAAGAGTATTTCAATTAACTTGGAATCAGTTTTTAAAAAAAGACTTTAAATAAGAGGGGGTGTCAGTTTAACACTTGTATCCTGTTGAGTGATGCTTTTTAGGGAGTAGTGTTAAAATGTAATGTGTTTATGCACTAAAATGGAGCTGTGCATACCTTTATGCTTAACAGATTTCTAGCAGTTCTGTAGGGCACACAAGGAAGTGGAGATACTAAAATGAATGATGATGTGCTGATTAAAATAGAGTATTTGGAGAGCAGTTCTTATGAGAGATCTTTTGCATTATTGTTAATAGTTGGTTTTATCACATAAAAGTCAAGAGAACGATATATTAAATGTTATTAATAGGATTTTTTAAATCTCTTTAAACAATTTCATGTAAAAAATATACAAAGCTGAAAAAAGTCCTCCTTCTCATGATATATTTAGAAGTGTATGATCAAAGGAAGGCAAAGGGCATCCAGCTGACAGTATTCTTGTCATTTTTCTGTTTTACTGCCTAAATGTTTATCTGAGGAGAAAAGTTAGTTTTTAAGCTGAAGTTCTTCTCTTTCACTGAACAGTACCCCTACAGAGACTGTGAAATCAGCAAGATTGTACTTCATCTAATCCACATCACAGTCAATACCCTCAACGCTCAATATCACAGCTGCAAGCCCCATGCAACTGCTGGTCCTTTGTATAGTGACAACAGTAACATAAGCCGGTACAGTGAAAAGGAGAAAGGTACTTTTAATCCTCTCATTTTTGTCATTGGCATTGATTTAATTCATTAGGTCTTGCAGATGTTGTAGAAATTGGTAAATAATGGTCTGAATTTTAGAACGTAATACTCAAAATTAAGTCCAAGATGTGACTTATATCACAGCAGTCTTAACATCTCAAGGGAGTGTACTTTAGATCAAGAAGCTCTGTTATGATGCCTGGATAGTCCTTGACCTCTTCTATGACAATATTATCTAGCCATGCCCTCAGACAAGGTGTGCAACAAGCCTGCCACCACATTCTGATTATACTTTATAATAACATGGCATAGTAGCAATGATGTAGGTGTCTAAAGCTGGAAGAGAAAGGTTTTACCTTTAGACTCTGTCCAATTTCTGACTGTATATGCTGCTAGCTATATCAGAAGTACTGTGTGATGTACACAGAAGTACTGTGAACTAGTGTAAGGTTGGGGTATCAAATAACATCATGAGCATAGCTCTTTACAATTGTGAAGTTTATTATGTGATAAGTATTTATGACCAAAGTTTAACAGGTTCTTTTAACATTAATCTGTAGTGCCTTTCAGCTCTTTTGCCCTTCAGCTGCTCATTTCCTACTTACATCCTCCTCAAAACAGTCTTCTTAGTGTGCAACAGACTTCTGAAGAAGAATACAAGAAGCACTTTTTATGCATATTTACCTTTTTCTCTTTTGCTGCTTGTTGCTCATGAAAAGAAAGCCAACAGAGCAAGGACACAAAACTTTGTTTACTTGAACACCCTATTACTCAGCTTCAGCAAATTAAAACAGGCTTAAAATGGATAAATGATGTATTGCATATTCTCACTCATTTGGAAGTTTTGTAATGCTAGAGGAGGGCTTAGAGGGTTCAGGTAACTGAACTTAATGTGAATTTCTGTGTTTCAGGCTGAGTTAATGACTTAATTCATGACTTAGTAATGCTGAGGGTAGTAATAATGCATTTATAAAATGCATTCAGTTTCTGGATTGATGCTGAGATGTTTGTAAGACAAAGTGGGGTGCCAAAATACCCAGCTTGCTCTTCACAGTAACTGCAAAGTTAGGTTTAGAAGACTGGGGGTAACATTGATTCCCTGGGTGGCCTTGTGTTTCACATCATCATTTCCTTATGTTTAAACTAAGGAGAATAATATTTACTTGCTTTCTAAAGCTGTTCTGAAGTGCTTGGGGCTGCTCAAAGGCAAAGGACCGTAAATGGTCTAATTTTACTCTGTAGATGCTGACTTAATTATAGGGTAGAAGTGCTGCAGAAAAAAAGAAGATATAAAAAAGTTTTGTTCCACCTGCAAGAAACAGTCATTGTAATTCTGGAGGGACCTGGAAAGTTGAAGCCTTTCCCACCTTTACTAAGGAGGCTTGTATAGTCTCTGATCAGGTAGTGTGCTGCTGTCATCATCAAAAGGTGGTGTTTAGATGGTGAACATATGAGGATTTCATTGTCAAGCAACGAAAATCCCCATGCTAAAGATGGATTTTCCCATTATGGAAACTTTTTCCTTATTTTGCTGCCAAACTTCTATGGCGATCATGCCAAGTGTACAGACTGGTGTAGAGCTGATAAATCTTGTGTGAAAAAGCATTAAAGCATTTTTTGCCAAAGGGAAGAAGTTAGACACATAGGACATGACGTTGAAAGTGATCTTCTAATTTATTGAACCCAGTCCCTGTAGAAATTAGTGCTATCAACTTTGATTTTTCTGGATTCATCATATCAGTAAGGTATCTTATCCCTGATGCTTTAGGTTGCAGTTCCATAACTTCTTGCCCAGAAAGTTTCCAGCAAGTTCAAAGCTAAAGATACAAACATCCAGTTTAAGTCTTTAATTTTGGCCATTCTAACTCTTTGGCTTAGTTGCCTCCTAGACACCAAATGCATTTCCTCTCCATGTTTTCTTACTAGAACAAAGCAAACTTCTTTTTTTTGTTTCTCTGGAGTGCTCCATTTTCTTTATTGTCTCAGTGGTGTTTCTGGTTTCATTGGAGATGAATCACTAGACATCATAGATACGGATTTTTCCTTTTTTAAAATTTTCTTATATCATTTTCATACAGGTGATATTTTTTTTTTTTTTTGATGGATAAATAGATTTGGATCTTTCTCACTGCCATTTTCAGCCAGAAGGGCTCAAATTAGAGCATGAAGTTTTACTATTTTTACTTCAATCAATATTTTCATGATTCATACTCTTAGTTCTTATTCTGTTACTATTACCAGCTTCCCAAGATACTCAGTTTCTTCCTTTTTCGCCTTCCTGTTTTGCTGGTTTATTACTGACTGTGCAGTTTCTGTACTAATTTCAATATTCAACATTCTTCAATTTACCAGTTCTCACTTAGCACTATAGAAGTTACTTACTCAAGTCAGTGTTCAAATCTATTGTATTTCTTCCATCTAAAAAAATCTGTATTATTACCAGAAGAAAAAATCAGCTTAGAATGGTAAAAGCTTTGGTATACTTTTGTTGCATTGTAACCAATTTTTCATTTATCTCTTTCCTTTTTGACCTTAATTCAAGATCTAGCAAAAACGGCAAAGTTATACCTGGGATATAAATTTTCTTGCAAACTTCAGATGATTCTTCATTTTCCAATTCAAGTTTAATTGAAACTGGCTGAGGTTTTGTTACATAGACAGCTTTTCATTCAAGGAATTGCACTCTCTAAAGAGTAATAAAGTTTTTTCTTTCTCCAGCAGAGGAAGACAGTGTTTTTGATGAATCTGATATTCATGATACACCAACTGGACCTTGCAATAAAGAATCTCAAACTTTCTTTGCAAGACTGAAAAGAATTGGTGGCAGCAAAATGGTGAAATATCAACCAGTTGAGATGAATGCTCAGAGAAGTATGAATTGTTTTGTCGGTATAAACTCATGCAGAAACACAATTTCCCACTCTTAGTTTCAAGCTACCACCTTTCTTTGTAGAGTTTGTTGCATTGCCCAATTTGAATCCAAATGCTCTGTCTGGCTTTTGAGAGCCGGTACTCCTTGTTTCCCTGAATGAAGTCTCTTACAGGAAAGTAGGCGCTCCATATTAAAAAATACCTGAAAGCTCCTTTGAATATAAAAAATGTTTAAGAGGGTTTCTTACAATTTTCTTCCACCATTGGGCTGAAGATTTTTACTCAAATTTATTTTTTCCCAGAAATTGAGTTTTTCTTTGGCTGAGGTGGGACTCTAGGGTAAGTGAATTTGTTGTTGCTGCTGCAAATATTATGGTTTTCCATTGGTAAAAAGGGTCAATTTTTGTGGTTTAAAAATAGGAAGGATTTTGTTTCTGAAATTAATACCCTAAAAAAATTAAAGAGATTTCCACCATGACCCACCTGCCTTTTTTTTGTTTCAGGTATATACACCAGGTTGGCAGGTGGGAGAGTGAGGAAATAATGATTCTGACTAGGGCAAATGTCTACTTTAACTTTTCTCACTGCTTTTTTTGCATGGTGATTCACATGTGGAGCATTTTGAAATATGGCAATAATAACAACCAGGAATATTCTGCTTTATGTGAATATACATAATTCATAATAACAACAGTGATAACCTTTTGAAATGTTCTCAATGAATGTGTTAACAGGCAAAATGCCAATGCAGTGGCAGTGCCAGTAAGTATAACTGTGTGCACTTTTCTCCTCCCAAGGACAGGGAGGCATGACTTTGCGGTGTGATAGCTTCTAGACTCTGCTGGGGTCTAGGATCACTGGGGAAAAATTCTGTGAACACCTGTCTGATCTCAGGCTTGTGCTGCCACATCCTCACTGCTATTGCTACCTTTGCTTCTTGAATTAGAAGCACCCTAAAATGCCAAAGACCTAAAATGGTTTAAAATAGACCAGTTTGCTGAAGAAAATAGCACAAAGGTGTACTCTGATATACACTGATCTAGAAATCATGTGCTCTAGTCCAAAATTATTTTGAAATCTTTTCAGAGTGGTCTGTGTAGTTCATTTCTCCTTTCGTCTCTCATGCCTAATGCAGCTGTCCCAAGCGTCTATAGAAACTACTTGTCTGTGACATTTTCTTTTCAATGCATAACATTAAACAGTCTATCTTCAGGGTGCATCTGTCTGGGATAAGTAGAATTTGGATAGAATTTAGATAAACCCTATTACTGAAATAGTAGCTTTTGTTCTTGTTCATTGTAAAACTCTATGTAAAGTGGCTCTGAAGTTATCATATTGAATTGTGAGATGAAGATACATGCCAGAAGTCTACAACTGAGTTAGTATTAGCTCTTTCTGTTTTAATCAGGTGAAATAGAGCTGGCTGAATATAGAGAGACGGGGGCCTTACAAGACAGTATTCTACGCTGTGTGAGAGAAGAAAGCATTCAGAAAAAAAAACTGCGCTCTCTAAAACAAAAATCTCTTGATATAGGGAATGCAGACTCCCTGTTGTTTTCATTAGATGAACATCGCAGGAAGTCCTGCATAGACCGGTGTGACTTAGAAAAACCTCCTGTCCCTGCTGCTTACGCCATACACCGGCAGAGTGATTATGGACGATCTGGACAGAATTCTTCTACTAAACCTGAAAATATAGAAACACCAGAAAATCTTTCTCGCATGGAGAGTTTCCAGGAAACAAGACGACCTGTCATACCAGAAGTTAGGCTAAACTGTATGGAAACCTATGAAGTGAAAGTGGACTCTCCAGTTAAATGTGGTAGTCCTAAGGAAGATTTAGATCTGATAGATTTGTCCTCTGACTCAACATCGGGTCCTGAAAAGCATTCAGTACTCTCCACTTCAGACAGTGACTCTTTGGTCTTTGAACCACTTCCTCCCCTTAGAATAGTGGAGAGTGATGAAGAAGAAGAAACAACAAACCAGCTGAATGATGAGGTCTCTGAGAAAACTACTGCATCATTTCCCTCAAATCCCATCAATGTCTCTGCACTCAGCCTCAGCACAACACCGCTAGTCCAGTTCAGCATTGAAGATTGCTCCAAAGACTTTAGTTCTAAGGATACAAGCAACAGTGCTTCAGCTGGAATAGAGGACATCCTTTCCATTTCTCCTACAAATCAAAAGGACTTGTCAGAGTTAGTTAAGCCAGAACTTCAGGACATGTCCTGTGGGAGCCCACTAACACTGAAACAGAAAAGAGACCTGTTGCAGAAGTCATTCGCCCTTCCAGAAATGTCCCTTGATGATAACTCTGAGCTCAGTGTGGAGGAAATTAGATCTACTGGAGCAATTCCAAGCCCAAATGTAAAGACAGTCCTTATTAAAGTCCCTGAAGATTCTGAAAACCAAACAGAAAGTGGTAAACTTGATTCCAACACAGAGTCTGACACTGAACAAAACATGGAGCAGAAACAAGAAGAGGAGACCGAAGAGTCAGAATTCAAGATTCAGATTGTTCCTCGCCAGAGGAAACAGAGGAAGATTGCTGTGAGTGCTATTCAGAGAGAATACCTGGACATTTCTTTCAACATCCTTGACAAGCTGGGGGAGCAGAAGGAGGCAGGTGAGCTCAATTACATACCCAGTTAAAAGGCTTATTACTGTGTGAAGGTTTAAGTAACAGACCAGTGTAAAGAGAGATGTGTAAATATATGTATAGGGAGAGATGTGTGTATATAACATCTGATGTGATCCGAGCTAGCTGAATGCTCTCAGGTGTGTGTTTCTTGCAATGAATGTGGTAACTATACAGGCTAGCATGTGCAAAGGCCCATTTGAAAAGGATGTGGAGCTCAGTAACAAAAATGCTGGATCCAGGTTAGGGAGTGAAACTCCATGGCCTCTTTATGCGGGGAGTCAGAAAGATTGTCATACTTCTGTGCCTTTTATCCTGCTAGTCTAGTCCATGCTACACTGGTGCTCTTTTGTGTGTAGTGATTTTTGGCCTTTGTTTCTTCTGCAAGTGTAAAGTGGTGGCAGACAGACTGAGTCACAAAAGCTGAACAGACTGTAGACTTCAGAAATAAGAGCAATTGGAATCAACCACAGTTTGAATTTAGGATCAGACATACGCAGGCATTTTGATTTTATACACTAAAAAGTTTTGTAGCCTTCTCTGGGTTGGGTATTCACAAAATCTTCATGGCTTGTATTTGTTAAAGGTTTTAAATTAAAATGTTAGGAATCTTCTTTGTTGTCAATGAAAGAATTTCCTAATGAGACTGAAATCCTTTGTTAACGATTAGTAAGGGGCAGTTTTCATTCAGTATCTTAACACTGTCATCCTTGAAACTGCTTGGAAGGGCTGTCCCAGTTCTGAAACACCATGTGGAGCCTAGGATTATAGTATATATGGTGGTCATTTGGCTGAAGACCTCTAGGTATGTCATCCATGGGGAGCATAAAACATTCACAGTGACTCATAAAGTACTTATTTACCTTACAGGTTGATACTGGCTATTCAGTTACCTAGGGAATATAGTGACTTTGATAGTTTAATACATCTTGTTATATTTTGCTTTGTTAATTTGTTTACTTGAGAACATATGTGTTATAATTAAATTTAGTAGGCTTAATATTGCCATCATAATGGGCTGATTATAATTTCAAAGTCTTACTCAAGGTTTTTCAGCTTGTTATACTTCCATATGTTTTCAAAAGGTTTTTGATATAACTGATCTCTAAATGAAATATCCAAATGAGTGTTTCTTCAAGTGCATGATGCTGGTCTACAGTTTCCTGCCTGAGACTTTCTACAACACAGATACATACTCATTTTAATAGGATGCTGAAACCAGCCATCAACACTTGAAACTTTCTTTGCTTTGTTCTCCCGTATGGAGAGTATCAGTTATTATTTAAAAAAAATAGTTTTGATAGCTTAATTTTCTTTTTAAAGATAGAATCTTAAACTCTTTGAATCTTTAGGATCATCTGTTAGATTAGCAGTCTTTTGAATGAATACTGGTAACGTTGGAGATAAGGCTTTTGAAAGATGCTAAGTGGTTACTTAACATAGCTTTACATCAGTGGTACCTCTTTTATTTTTGGTGGTTCTGATAATCACTCTTGAGTGGGGTCAAAATCAAACTGTATGTGTGTTCATTAGGTCTGAGCTCTAAAGATCATAGGCAGAAATCTCCTTTAAAAAATAATTTGAAGCAGTAGATCTGTGTGCATCTGTAAGAATTCTTACAACACACACACTGAATCTTTTTAAAATGTTGGGAATGCCAGATGGTGAATGGATGTCTGAAAAGATGTGGAAAAGGCATCTGAGGAGAAAGTGGATGGAAAATATTTATTGATTCTATATGCTGAGAGTTTAAGCACAATTTTCACATGCAGATCCTGCTGCCAAAGGACTTTCAACACTGGAAATGCCAAGAGAGTCATCATCTGCACCGACCCTTGAAGCAGGAGTCCCGGAGACAAGTAGTCACTCCTCCATATCAAGTAAGTTTACCTTTGGTTTGGGCATTAAATCTAGGTTGCTGTATTTGTGCATCAGATGCATATTATGTATAGTAAATGCCTTCCCCTGAGTTTCATTGATTCTTGGAAGTACAGCTGTGTTGAATATCATATCTGTTAGATCTCTGTTGATCAGCAGGATTTTAGTGATTAGTGGCTGCAAGATATTCTGTTGTGACATGACAAATTTGGCAAATGTGGCTCTCTTGAATTAGTGTAGGTAGCAGCTAAAAGCAATATTTCTCTAAAGTGAGATGTGTATTTTCCACTGAGAGAAAGTGTTACCAACTGCCAGTGCACAGAAGCAGAAGAAAGCACCACAGGGCTTCTGCTATGGTCTTCAGTGCATTTCTTGCTGTACTTTAGGAAAAAAATCTCTTGCAATTTTTGTAAAATGCCTTGAAAT
>NDXB01016803.1:762-89041 GCA_002631895.1 Agapornis roseicollis
TTTTTCTTTTTCGTTTTCGTTTTTTTCTTTTTCTTTCTATTTTTTCTTTTTTTTTTATTTTTATTTTTTTTTTATTTTTTCTTTTCCATTTTTCCCCCTGAATTTCAGATTCTGGAGGCCCAGGGACATTTGTTCCTCTCTGGGACCTGGCAGCAGCACAACAGCTGCTAATGAGGGGAAAATGTGGAAAATGGGCTGGGAAACAAACCCTCACGAGTTTGGACAGAGGAGCAAAATGAGACCTGGGCCATCAGTGTCCTGGGTGGTGCAGAGCCCAGCAGCCCTGGGGTGAGGCTGCCCCCGTAGACCCCATGAAGAACCCTACCAGAATCAGGTGAGTGCCTCTGCCTGCCCTGGGTGCAGGGATGTTACCAGGGTGTTACCGGGATGCTGGGCTCATCCATCCCTATGGGACAAGCCTGGCAGCCTGGCACAGAGAGGAGGCCATTGGCACTGACCAGCCCCATGGGCACTGGTGAAAGGTGTTTGAGCAGGAGCATCAGCACCAGGATGATGGGCTGCATCCAAAGGAGCGTGACCAGCTCTGCTCTCGGGAGACCTCACCTGGAGCACTGTGTGCAGTTCTGGTGTCCTCAACATCAAAAGGACATGGAGCTGTTGGAACAAGTCCAGAGGAGGCCACGAGGATGAGCAGGGACTGGAGCATCTCCCATACAAAGACAGGCTGAGAGAGATGGGGCTGTTGAGCCTGGGGAAGAGAAGGCTGCATTGAGACCTCAGAGCAGCTTCCAGTATCTGAAGGGGGCCTATAGGGATGCTGGGGAGGGACTCCTCATTAGGGACTGCAGTGACAGGACAAGGGGTAACGGGTTCAAACTGAAACAGGGGAGGTTTAGATTGGATCTAAGGAAGAAATTCTTTCCTGTGAGGGTGCTGAGGCACTGGAATGGGTTGCCCAGGGAGGTTGTGAGTGCTCTGCTCCATCCAGTGTTCAAGGCCAGGTTGGATGAAGCCTTGGGTGCCATGGTTTAGTGTGAGGTGTCCCTGCTTATGGCAGGGGGGCTGGAACTGGATGATCTTAAGGTCCCTTTCAACCCTAACTATTCTAGGATTCTATGATTCAATGTCTCTTACAAGCCCAAATTATTCTCCTCCTAAGCCGTCAATATTAAATATTGAATGATGAAACCCTGACCCATCCTGCTGAGCTCTCTCCAAGATGGTCAGGAAGAGAGAAGGTTTTGGAAGATTTTAAGATCTAATGAAGATTTGTGGAAGCATCCCAGAGAAGTGGAAGCTATCTGCATGGCAGAGCTCAGCCAGGAGTGCCAGGTCAGGGCCATTTTGCTCTGTGCTACTTAGAAATTACTTTTACATTTCCACTGGCCCTAAATGCAGCAGAAAAGGAACTGTGTTCACAAAGCCCAAACTGAACTCACAACAACACAAAACATGTTCCTTTTGGCCTAAACAAAACCGGGGAGTGAGGCAATGTCTTTTGGGTTTCTTTTCTTAGTCAATAAGAACTAAAAGACTGTTTCATTCTATGTGATGAGCACTGCATGGGAGCTATTCATCTTCAGCAGGGATGGAAAAGCCACTGTGGCTTGAGAGCTGCTCAGTGCCTCTGTGGAAGTGAAGCAATGCAAAACCCCACTCAAGACCCTGAAGACACGACTGTCACTGCCCATACCCTGGCACCCACCATGCTCAGCCCTTCCCCACCAAGCCCAGCGCTGCCTCTGGCACAACTCACCTGGAAAGTTCCTTCATCCCTCAGCTCCACACAGCATCATGGGGTGGTTTGGGTTGGAAGGGACCATCAGAGCTCATCTAGTCCAACCCCCATCAGCTGCTAGATCTGGTTGCTCAGAACCTGTCACATCCCTCCTGAGGACCCTGAGCAGCACATGCACACAAACCTTTTGCCATGCGCGTGTGTGCAGCAGCACAATGGGGAAAACTACCCACGCTTTGGGGCGTGCTCTCAGTACGATGGGGCCAGATTTCTCCTTCCCTCCCCCACCTCCTTTGCAGATCTGCCCCAGTTGCTCACCCTGTGATGCTGGCCCCTGGTTCAGGTGCCTGCTGGGACCACAGCGGGGTCACTTGTGACAGCCTCCTCGCAGGCAGGTCCTGACTGGCACCAGTCCCTCCTTGGTGGCTGGAAGCCATCCCAGGACACAGGGGTTGAGGAGCACGGACTGGGACATTCTGCATGCATTGGGCTGTCACCGCGGTGCCTCAGCGCTGCCCTGCGGGGCCCCATCCACAGGACATGGAGATGTGGCCTTGGCCATAACCCTTGCCTGTGGGTGCCTGCAGGATGCCCCTGTGCAGGCAGAGCAGATCCGAGCAGACAGCCCTGCTGCTGCCAGCTTCCTGATGGGAAGATGCGATGCTGATTTCTTTCTTTCTGCCCAAGGGAAGGAGCCAGGGGACATCCCTACAGCTGCCACATCCCTGCCTGGCGCCTCCGTGGGCATGCAGAGACTCCCCAGACCTCCTTCAGGAATCAAACCTGCCTGCCTGGACCTGCGAGGTGTGGGAACTGATGGAGGAGAAGCGCTCGGCTGGGGCAGCTGTGCAGGCACAGAGCAGCCGGGTGCTGCCTCGGGGACCTGCTGGTCCATGTGCCCCTGCCTACAGCTGTGACTGCCAGGCCGAGAAGCCAAACAGGGTCCTCGTGTGCAGGGTTCTGATCACCCCCCGGGCCACGGCCGCAGCCCAGCTTCCAGCAGGCTCCGTCCATGCAGCCATTCCTGCCCCTGCCCGAGGCCGCGCTGGGCTGGGCACGCCTGGCACGGTCCCGTCCCTCAGGAAGAGCGCGCAGGGCTGAGGGCAGGAGGAGGGGGGTCTGAACCCCACTGCATTGGGTCTGCACCCCCCGAGGTGTCAACAAGGGGACGCTTCGTGTCTAAAGGCGAGCGTGGCCCCGTCAGGACAAGACCCCAGCCCCTGCTCTGATCCCCAGCAGCCGCTTCCCTGAGGGTGAGGGAACAGGGTGGGAGCCACCTCCGGATGCGGTTGGAGCAGGGCCTCCAGCTGCGATCCAAGCAGGAATTCTGGGAGCCCGGCCCTGCCACGCAGGGTCCCCCCGAGGAGCATCTGCCTTCAATGAGCTGTGCTCGCGAGGGGCTGGGCTGCGGCCCCAGGGAGGCGTCGGACCTGCAGGGAGCTGGAGCAGAGCCGGGTGCTGCGCCCAAGGCACCCATGATGGAGGTGTTGAGGGCACCCGGCTCCAGTTCCCCCCTGGGAAGGAGCCGGGATGGGGCAGCAGGGGCTCACCCCCCTTTGCCCCTGCCATATCCGGCAGGGCAGAAAGCAGACACGGTCCATTGCCACCTAGATCTTGGTTCCACCAAGCCTCAGTGGAAATGAAACTTTGCCATGGCTGCAGCCATGGGGAACATGAAGTCAGGTAATGCTGCTAAGGTAAAGCAGCTCTACCTCTGCCAAGAGGAGAAAGGCATTGGCAAGCTGGAATCTGGGATACAAGCAGGGCTGTGGCAACAAGGCAAAAGGATGGTGTGGGACAGGAGGAAACGAGGGACCCAGGGGATGAACAAGTGGTATCAGGTGCCAGCTCACAGGTCTGCAATGCACCAGGCACCCATTTAGCCAAGACAGCCCTGCGTGACCCAGGGCTCCCCGTCCTGGTGAGGACTGGCCCAGGACCCAGTGCCTTCTCCAGGTCATCACATCCTCAGCTCATCTCCCAGGGATTTGCATGGGTTAGAGCAGGACAGTGGTGCTCAGGATGTGTGTGGGGGGGCAGCACAGGAGATGCTGCAAACTGCCCAGAGCAGTGAGGGTCTGTGATGGGCACAGCAGCTCCTGACCATGCAGCACAGAAGCAAAAACCATGACAGGTTCAGGCTGAGGGCTCCAGATGCAGCTGCTCCTGTTGGTAGTTGGGATAATTGTTCTGCTGGGAGAGCAGCCCTTCTCTAAGGGGGCAGCTGGGCACAGAGCCCAGCCTCAAAGGCCGTGAGAAGGGCATGAAGCTGGGCAGGAGAAGAGTGAAACTACAAATAGACCTGGGGGACTGGATCCTTCCCAAACTACATGGCTGAGGACAAGGATAAGATTCTGGGTGCCAGGCATGTTCTTGGGTTGAGTCCAGGCAAGGGCCAGGGGCACCATGCCCCCAGTAAGAGCCCCCATCACCAGGGTGTGGGACCCCCGAGTGGCCTCACCTGTGATGAAAGCAGTGACATGAGCGTGCTCTGCGTGGTGTGGGCCTGGCTCTGACAAGCCCCGGTGTGGCAGGAATGAGGCAGGAGCTGCCCTGGCTGGGGACAGCAGAGATCTGCCCTGGCTGCTCCCAGTGTCAGCACAGCTCCACAAGGCAGGCACCAGCTGTGACCGGAGCCATGGAGGTGCCTCCACAGCCCCGTGCTAAAGCACTGGCAGGAGCAGAGCCTGAAGCGCAGGTGTCACCCACGTCACCCAGTGCATTGCTTACAGACCTGGCCGCAGACCTAGGTCTTGTGGCTCCCAGACAAGCACTGAACAGGTAACGGCCCCCACGGTGCAGTGACACTGCAGGGAACACAGCCCAGACACTCAGGTGAGGGTCGAGCACAGGCTGGACCCATCAGGGACCCAGAACCACCATGGCCAGGCCAGAGGCGCAGCTCGAGGTCAGCCTCGCAGCCCAGCCCCAGCCAGCCCCTCAGCTTCCTGAGATCCTCAGCACCATCCTGCAGGGAGTGGGCCCACTGCCAGGATGTTTCCTTGGGCCATGGAGCAGGGAATCGCTGCCCTTGCTCCACACAGAGCAGCATTGAGTGCGGACAATGATCCTCTCTTGCATTTGAAAGCTCTCACAGGCTCTGCATCCAAGCAAAGGCTTCGAATGGGAACTTAGGACAATTATCCCCCTCCTCCTTGCCCTGTCTGGGACTTGTGGCTACCAACAGCACCACTTGAAAGAGGCTGCAGCTGCAGAGGACTTGGCTGCATCCCCATTGCTGGCTCTGGGAGGCTCAGCCCCGAGAGCTCTGCAGCACAGGGGGTCCGAGCTCACCAGGGGGGCAAGGGAAGGTGCCTCTGTCCCCAGAGCCTGAGCTTGGCCACCCGCAGCACAAGGCAGAGGGACCTGGCTGCAGCACATGGAGCCAGCATGGTCCCCTCTGGCTGCCCCTGCAGGAAGGGGTCAGTGCAGAGCCCCATGGGCAGCCACAGGGCCAGCTCCGAGGGAGGGCTGTGAACTACACCAGCACCACCTGAGGAGCACAAGCCCCCAGCACAGCTTCGGGAGGAGCAGCTGGGTGAGGGTACAAGCACTGGAAGGGGTGGGGGTGGCTTTGTGACTCCATTCCACTGTGGTAAGGAGGCACTGGGGGGACCTCAGCCCCAGGGGAAGCCCAGAGGGGATGGAAAAGGGCATGGGAACATGGCGTGAAGCAGGGATCCCTTGCAGGGACCCTCAGGCTGTGATTGTGTAACCTCAGCTCACCCCACATCCCGTGGGACAGGATACTGGAAAACATCAAGGCTCGCAGCAGCAGATGAGCTGATTCAAGCACAAAGAAGGATTAATTGAAGAGTTCATCCCGCTTTATTACTCCCATGGACAAGAGAGCCTCCTCATCAAGAGGGTCACATTTAATTGACTCTCAGGCAGAACTAGCCCTGGGCACCAGGGGTGGCATCACAGGAGTTGCCCAGAGAACAGCTGATGTCCTAATCTCGCAGCTAGAGGACACAACTAGTCCTGGCCTTGCTCCACCTCCCTCACCCTGGCACTCCCCTGATGGCTACTCCAGCACAGAGCAGCAGGCACGAGGGTGGAGCAGGGACCCATGCCTTGCAGTGAGCTTCAAGTCAAGATCAAGCTCAAAGAGAGGGGCTGAATGGGGCAGACAGCACTGGACAGATAAAACCCACAAATAAGAAAGGAACTGGTCTGCACGGTGCTCAGGGCAGGGCAGGTCCAGCACCTTCTGCCCAGCTCAGTGCACCGTGCTCCAGCATCGTGCCAGGAGTCTGAGCAGGAAACAATCCTGCAGAGAAAGGTCCTGGTCTTGGAGCTGCGGGGGGCCAGATTTGTGCTACATGGGAATTCACAAGGATCTCCTATGACAGTACCATAAATATCAAGTACCAAGCCACAGTGGAAGACATCATTCAGCTCAAGCATCATCACTGAGCTGAGTGGGAAGAAGAGGTATCCTGAAATGCACCAGTCTAACAGGACCCATGCTTAGACCACCCCCCCACCCCCCCCCAAGAGACCTGGAGGAAGGTGCAGCTCATACTTGGGATGTCACCCCAGGAATCCAGCATCCACCACCAGGACAGGCAAAGCTGCCATTTCTCCACTTGGAGAGATGCAAAGGGAAGAGCCCATCAGCCCCCACTCCATCGTTCACTTAAATACAAAACCCTATCCTGAAGTCAGGCTCGTGTTAGCATCCTCCTGCTGCAGGGCATCCCCTTTCCTTTTAAAGTCATCATGAAAAAAAACCCAAACAAATAAAGTCTGGCAGTCATAAGAATCCATTTGCCAGCTCAAGGCAGAGCAAAGGACGTGGAAGTGTCTGCCTCAGTCTGCAAAGAGCCTGGAACAGCAGCTCAGACGTGCAGGCTACCTCATTCAAGTCTATGGCTCATGAGCTACAGGAGCCTGCACACATGTAAACAGCGACTATGGCATCACTACTGCAATTGGAAAGAGGGATTGCACCAGAGGAGCAGCAGCTCAGGCACTGCTCTGGCCCAGGACAGTGTCACTGGCAGGCAGAACTCGGGCAGAAGAGGGGTGAAGTATGCCCCATTGGATTGTCAATCTTGTCTTCCAACAGCAGGATAAGCAGGGGTCAGGCTACCCCCTCCGAGGGCCAGGCTTGCCCACAGGTGCCAGCAGGAGTGTTGAAGGTACATGCTCTTTTTAGGACAGCAGCCAAACTTCAGCCCAGGTGAGGCCAA
Organism: Agapornis roseicollis; assembly: GCA_002631895.1. Lineage (NCBI taxonomy): Eukaryota > Metazoa > Chordata > Aves > Psittaciformes > Psittacidae > Agapornis > Agapornis roseicollis. The sequence continues at coordinate 7,660 of NDXB01016803.1, forward strand.
GGGCACAGCAGCTCCCCCCACACGGGGCCTGGGGCTGGGGCATGGTCTGTGCAGTCCCCTTAGAGACAGGAAAGGAGCAGCTTGAGAGCAGCACAGCTGAAAAGCCCAGCAGCAAAGCAGTGCAGGGATGCTCCCAGGTGGGGCCAAGGAAGTTCCAAGGGGGTCCTGGATTCCTCCTGCAAAGATGCCACCGGCAGTTCCAGACCTCAGGATAAAACACCTGGAACAACGGATGTGGGGGGCTTGGGGCAGAAGTCTCATGAAGCCCCCCGAAAAGCTTGAGGTGGGAGGTGGGTGCTAGATGAAGGTGGAGTCCAGCTGGCTTGTCTCATGGTTATTGCGGGCACGAGCCTCAAAGAGCTGCTTGATCAGGGCGGATTTCTCCTGCTCCAGCTGGGTGATGCGCTCGCTCTTGTCAGTCACCTCCTGCGTGGGACAGAGGAAAGGGCTGCTCAGGAGAACAGTGCTGCGGGTGCTGGGATGTGAACCCCAGCAGCGAGCATGGCCCCACTTCCCCCGCAGCCCTGCTCACAGACAATGGCTGCAGCATCTGCACTCTCTGTGACCTCCATTTATTCCATCCCTGCCCATGGACCATCACCCAGCAAACAGCTGGACACCGGTGCATGACAGAGGGTCTCCATGTGCAGCCCACGTGCCCTCCTCTGAGACGGCCAAGGTTGGCCAAGCCAAAGGAACACTTTCCACTGCCTTGTATTGCTTCTGTCACTCCATCTCATTCTCCCCTCCTCTCCCAGCCCCCTCTTTCTCACCCCTCACCTTGGTGAGAAGCCGGTTTTGCTCCTTCAGCATGTTGATGGCTTGCTGGGAGCCTGCTGAGGCTGGGGACACCGCAGGGACCAGCCTGCTCAGAGCTGAGGAGGGGTTTGCTGGCTGCAGAAAAGATGAAGGGAAGGGATGAGACATTGAGCCTCCTTCCCAGAGGCCCACCCCGGCCCTTCTCCAAAGCCAGAACCTGTTTCTGTGGCACACAAGGAACTGAGAGAAGCCCGGTGCAGGACCAAGATCCCGGCGCAGGACCAAGATCCCAGCGCAGGACCTCAGTGCAGGATCTCAGGCAGGCAGGCAGACATGGGGAGCGTTTCTGCCAGGAGCCCAGTGGGACAGCCAGCTCAGCAGGATTGTCTCCTTATTCACAATAAGGACAATGTCCACACCTTTCTTTGGATTTGCTTTAGCCCCCCATATGCCTTGAGCATCCGCAGCCCAGCTGGGGCCTGGCTGTGCTGTCCTCTGGGCCATCCCCATCCCTCCTCTTGCCGACAGAGCCAAGTCACCTCTGCAGAGCCCAGGAGAACTCTGGCAGCCCCAATGTCAGCCCAGCCACCATGATAAGGATCTTGGGAAGACAAGGACAAAAGGGACAAGAGTTTGGGACCCATGACACAGAGCAGGCCCCAAACTCCCACAAACATCCACAAGGTGCTGATGTGGTGCTCTCACCTTGCCAGCGGTGGACAGGAGGTCACCCAGGCAGCGGTTTACCTCCTGCAGCTTGGGGACCAGGCGCCCCAAGTGGCTTTGGCTGCCCTCAGTGGGAAAGTCCTGGGAGATGGGGAGGAAGAAGAGGCTGGTGGTTACTATGGAGCTGGCTCCAGGTCCAGCCAAGTCCCAGCCCGCTTCTCCAAACCCACAGCGCAGCCCCAAACCCTCCCAAGCCAGTGGGCACCTCAAGAACAAGTCCCATACTCACCGCACTGGTTTTGTTCTTCCCCAGAAGCCTCTGGCGTTCCTGCATGAACTGGATGTGCTGGTGGTACCACTGCCAGGCACACTCGACCAGCTCCAGACCCTGCAGCAGGAAATCCTTTTCCTGTTCCAGCTCCTTCATGTGCTTCAGCTGCATGACAGAGGATGCAGATGTGTCACCCTGCTCCCACCAAGGCCTTGTCAAGCCCCAGGAGCTAGTTTCTTCATAAGGCACAGAGGGATGAGGATACAGGCAGGAGTCTCAGCTCCTTTTCCCATGAAAGACCACAGAGGAGTGGGCTAATGGCTGCTACCTGATGCTGCTTCAGAAGAAGAGTTCTCTGGTTTGGGAGAGCAACTGAGACAGGTGAAGAACAATCAGGCCACCTCTACCCTCTTGCTCGCCACTGATGAAGCAGGTTTCTCCACCTCATATTATCCAGTGACACAAGAGCAGGGCCTACAGCCACTTCCCAACACTGTGAACCCCAGCCAGCAGCACAAACATACCCAGCTTTGGGTGAGCAGTAAAGAGCCAAGCTAGATGTGCAGACTGGAAGCTGCACTCTACCCCCCAGGCACCTCTGAGCAGAGCACTGCATGCCTTTCTGCTGAGTGTCTCTGCTGATCTTTCAGGTTCAAGCACAGGCATCACCTGGTGAGGGATGCAGGGGCTTTTACACACTCAGAGAGCTGCTCCTTGGCTGTCTGGGGCTCCTGTCCACAGACAAGCCCAGCTCCTCCACCAAGAGCAGGGCTGGAGCAGGGGTCTGTGCCCCAGGGGATGCAGGGACCCTGCTCCACTGCCACCTCCTTCTGCTGCCCCTCAGCACTGTGCTGCCACCGGCAACTGCAGAGGTGGTGGGACAAGAAGGGACATGCTGGGAAACAGCAACTGGGGCAGCATCACCCAGTGAGCCCAGGGCTCCTGCTCCCCTTCCCCTGAGCAATGCTGCCCTGTTCCAGTGCCCCTGCCCCCTGTCTCCATGCCAAGAGCATGGGGAGCTGCCTGCCTTGCTGCCTCTGTTGTGTCCTCTGCCGCAACACAGCCTGGCTTCCACTGCCCATAGCACAGATTGGGCTCTAGGAGAACCTCCTCCAGGCACCAGTGGGACTTTGATCACCCAGAAGCTGCTTGATGCTCAGGAACCATTCCTGCTGCCTTGGACAGCATCTTGAGAGGGGTGATTCAGCTCAGAAGTGGCCCTGAACATATCATAGAAACAGAATGGTGAAGAGCTGAAAGGGACCTTAAAGCTCCTCCAGCTCCAAGCCCTGCTCCCACGGGCAGGGACCCCTTCCACTGGAGCAGCTTGCTCCAAGCCCCTGTGTCCAACCTGGCCTTGAGCACTGCCAGGGATGGGGCAGCCACAGCTTCTCTGGGCCATCACCCTGGGCCAGCGCCTCAGCACCCTCACAGGGAACAGCTTCTGCCTCAGAGCTCAGCTCAGCCTCCCCTTGGGCAGGTTCAAGCCATTGCCCTTGGCCTGGCCCTACAGGCCCTTGTAAAAGATCCCTACCCTGGAGACATGTGAAACCACACCAAGACCTTCCTCAGGCCAGTAGCACTTCCCATCCCCACTGCCAGCCCTGAGGCCCCTCACGTGCCCCGCACCAGCCTCCCCCCAAACCTGGATGGACAGACTGACCAAAGGGGACATACCCAGAGGAAGAAGCGCAGAGCCTTGGTGCTATGCAGGCTGGTGCTGAGGGGCATGAAGAAGGTGCTGTATGTGGCAAGGACTCTCACCCAGCTTGGGCTGCAGGCAGCCACCCCCTGGCCTGCTCCAGTCCCACCAGGCTTGCTGGCCAGCTCAGAGACTGGAGGAAGAGGCAGCATCCCACAGAGCACTGAAACATCACCAGGGACAGAGGGTATCTAAGGATGGGAAGCTTTGGGGCAGAGGCAGCTCCTGGGGCAGGAGGAAAACAGAGCACTGCATTTGGCTGCTGCTGCCCAGGGTAGGAGAGGAGGGGACAGTGCTGGACCCTGGACAGCAAACAAATGAAAGCGCTCAGCCTCATGCAGAACATCTCATGCAGCCATCCCTGTGGCCATGGCAAAACCAGGCCAATCAGTGATGGACTGGCTGAGAACAGCAGCTAAGCAGACACCAGCAGTGGTGGTGCAAAGGGTCCTGGGCTGCAGTACAGCCCCACGCCTCTGCTGCTGCTGCTTGGGATGAACCAAGCCTGGTGCACCCAAGAGTGCTGAATGGACACCAGTATTCCCAGCCCCCATTATGCACTCAACAAATCAGCCTGATCAGGGCTCCAAGCCTTGTGTCTTCTCGGGCCCAACACCCTCCAGCATGGGGAGGAAGGGAAGCAAGGCAGAGGGACTCCTTCCTACTGCTCCCCCAGCAGCCTGGGAAAACGGGGAAGCCAGCGCTCACGGCAGTGACGGGCTCCAGCCTGGAGCTTTACTCGCAGGGAAAAGCCTTTCCAGGGAAAGGAGGGGCCTTCCACTATCCAAACCAGCAACTTCCAGCTGTCAAAACCCAGAGAACCAAAGAGTCCCATCCCAGACAAACACACACCTCCATAACTCCTTGCCAGGACCTCAACAGAGACCTCCTCCGTCCAAGAGCACCCCAACCCTTTACATGGCTGCAGGCCCAGCAAACCATGAATGTGCACAAGCCCTTTCTCCTCAGGCCAGGCCCCACAGCACATTACATCCCCCAGAGCCAGGCCAGGCTGTAACCAATGCTGCCCAAGGCACTGGTCAGCCCCACTGGGCTCAGGTGACACCAGGGTGCAAGGAGGTGACAGCAGCAGCTCTGACAGCAGCCAGAGCTCATCCTACCAGTCACTCACTCATCCTGCAGGCTGGGTCCTGGCTCTCATCCCAGGAAGAATTAGCTTGAGCTTGTGGACAACAAGCCCAGGCAGCTCCTCCATCCCATTTCAGAGCAGCGCAGATCCCTTCATCCAGGCATTCTGATCCAAGCCTCTCCACACACACATGGAGAGGAAGGCGGATCCCTCCATCCTGGGCTGCCCAGCTAAATTCAGTGTTGGTTTTTCTGCATTACTGGCAGAAACCTCTCAGGAGCCAGGAGAACCAGCATGCTTGAGCCCCAGCCTTCAGAGTACAAGCAGTGGGAGACCCAGCCCAGCACCACCACTTGCCAGCACAGAGCATACCTGACCTCCACTGAGTGCTTGAGGGGCCCAGAGATCCACCTGCTCCTACACCTACATGTTTGCCTTTCCCTTCGCAGGATTCTGCCCACTGGAAGGCACCTGTGCAGTCAAACGCTGGCTCTATGGGCTGACCTCACTGCAGAAGAAGGCAGGGAAACACATGTCTCTGCCCTGTCTGGCATGATTCAGGATGGAAAGCACCTCAGAAGTAACAGCAGGACCTCCACGTACATCCACAGAGCTTTGTATGCAGAATACTGCCCAACACCCCGCAGTTCACACATGCAGGATTGGGCAGGGGCAAGCCACAGCCCAGCGCTGGTGTCAGTGGTGAGGGGCCCTGTGAGCCACCTTTCCACAGGGACCAGGTCCTCCCCAAGGTCTGTGAGGGTGCTGAGGCGCTGGCCCAGGGTGATGGCCCAGAGAAGCGGTGGCTGCCCCATCCCTGGCTGTGCTCAAGGCCAGGTTGGACACAGGGGCTTGGAGCAAGCTGCTCCAGTGGAAGGGGTCCCTGCCCGGGGCAGGGGTTGGAGCTGGAGGAGCTTTAAGGTCCCTTCCAACCCAAACCTGTCTGGAATTCTATGGTATGACCAAGTTCCCCTTCACTGGAACCTGTGGCAGGACTGTCCCCTTACCATGCTGAAGTCCACACCGTTGGTGATGGTGTGTCTCCGGTGTTCTGCACGTCCCCTCTGATGCCTCCGAGCATCCCCAGCCCCTGAATGGCCACTGTCTCCCTGGGACTGCCCAGTAGCTTTAGCATCGCCACCTGTAACAAAGGAAAGCATAAGGCCACCAGCTGATATCTGCAGCATGGTCTTGCAGACATGGCAAGGAGCAGCTGAGCAAAGCACCAGACCAGGTGCCTGCTTGCAGGCAGAGCAGGCTTCAGCAGCAACTTATTTGGCTGTGCCAGGTTGGCCACACACCTTAGCCATCTGCAAAAAGCAGACAGGTTCCAGGCAATGCTGTTTCAGTCCCAGCACAGGCAATTAAACCATTAGCAACACGGGTTACCCTTGTCCTGTCCTCATGAGACCCCTGTCTCCCACTCAGTGGCACAGGCTTTGCCCGGAATCTGACTCCTGAAGGCATCTCCTGCTTGGTGATGGGCTTGACCATGCAGACATTCTCTCCCCAAACACTGTGCCTGTGGCCTAACCATGAGTAAATCAGGCTGTAGGCTTTCCAAAATGTTATTCAAATCCCAGTATCCACCCTGCAAAAGACTGATCTCTTACAAACACACGACACTGGTGCAAATCCAGGCATGCCCTTTCTGCAGGTTAAGTTCATACTGGCATGTTTCAGGCCAGATCAGCCACCTCCTGCCCACGTTGTCTGTTTGCCCAAGCAGGTATTGGCTGGGCACCTGCAGCAGAGTCAGTACAAGCCCCACATCACCCACCCTGGAGAACTCACCAGGAACAAAGCCCTGCAGCATGGCCAAGGCCAGCTCAGAGCCTGGTTCTGGCCAAGCACTGCACCAGGACAGCCACAGAGCAGCCAGCATCATCTCGAGATGCCTGGGCAGTGAGTGCTCCACCTCCCTCTGTGCCAGCTCCAGGCAGACCCTATCCTGTTATCCACTCCTTGAGAGTCTCTTTCCCAGCCTGGCCATGGCACAAGAGCAGCAGGGAGGCAGGCAAGCAACAGCAGGCAGAGGCAGCCAGGGAACACGCCTCCTCCACAGCACTGCTGCCCACCTATCTCCCGGACACTCTTACCCATCGCCACGTCTTCTCCCACAGGCAGGCTCCAGGCACCAGCACTGCCAGGCACAGGTCCAGTGTGTTCCCTGCTGCACGGGCACAAAGGGCAGCAGGTGCCAGGACCACAGCCCACAGCTCCTCAGCCAAGCACATGGACACAATGAAAGAGGGACACGGAGCAGGAAAGGACACCAATGGGCACAGGCACCAATCTCCTTCACCTTGAAGGTAACGAGGTCTAGGAGAGCTGCACCATGCTGGGGCTGCCTGTACTGCCAGTTTCAGCAAGAAGAGCTGGACCCCGGCTTGGGGGCCAACAGGCCATGCTACACAAGTACCCTGTTCAGCCTGTCATGTTGTATCACGGAGGAAAGAAGCCACTGTGGCATGGGAAAAATCCTCCTCTGTTTCACCATGGCATCCTGCTTCTCCTACCAGCAAGAGCATCGTCACAGACAGGTGTCCTGCATGTCAATAAACACAAAGCCTTTGCTGTCACCCATTCATCTGGTTTTTTTTGTTTCATACACCCATATCTACCTGGCAAGACCAGTGCAAATACATGCTCTCCTAGCAGACCTGCAGCACATCCTGTTTGGGAAGCTGAGGAACAGCCCCAAAACTAGAGCTAGCTTCAACAGGCAGAATCCCAAAGCAAAGCAAGGAACACCTTTGGGAAACATGTTAAAAACGTTTTCATGGCTGTTAACTGGAAGTGCCAGGCTGAGCTGAGCTGAACCTGCAATAAGAAGGTGCTTCCTGGTCGAACAACTGAGCTCTGAGTACCTGAGCTGACAACGTGGTGGCTAAAACAGGAGCCCTGCTAATGAGCTGAGATAATTTCATCTCGGCAAAGAGCAGTTCCAGCTCACCAGAGGTGGATGAGGTTCTGCCACAAGATATGGCATCTCTGCCACCGCAGGGCACAGGCCCAGCATTCTCCAGCCAAAGCAAGTGCCCAGGACTGAGCAGACACCTCATGGTCATTTACACATTTACATACCTATCCTTGGCAATGGGCAGTGACTGCTCCCTACAAACCGTCCCTCCTGCCTGCAGGGGCCACTGACACTCCAGGCAGCTGATGGAGCCAGGCCACCCCAGCAGCCAAGGAAAGTGCTGTGCAGGGAGGAGGCAGCAGTGCCCAGGCCACCACAGACATCCTGGGCAAGGCACATCCTCATCTGTATCTGAACTTCCTCAGGTCTCAGCTCACAATGGAACCCCAACAGTAAAGACCCCAACACCAAGACACTTAGATGCTGCTACGACAGGCCATCATAGCGACCTTCCTGCCCAGCAGCTTCTCCAGTATCAGCCTCACCATCCCAGCAGGTGCTGTTGGCTCCCCAGGGACCATGGCTGGTGGCCAGCAGCGGTTCATGGGCTGCCCCAGCACTGCTGGGCTGATGACAGCCCCAACCTCTGCCATCTTGCCATGCGTCCATCCAAATCACCTCTGATGCAGGCAGACGTCCCTGGACCAGAAAGCAGAGCTGGAGTGGCATCCTGAGAGCACCTCCTGACCCCAAAATGCAGACTGAGAGACTCTTCAGACTGTGCAGATGACGAGCACTGATCCACCATCTCACTGCCCTTGGTTTGGTTCTTACAGAAACTACCTCAGGGAGCTGAAGGCTCAGAGCAGCCTCAACCCCAAATGATATAACCTTACTGGAGACAGGTCTTCCTGGATCCACAGGCAGCTCCCAGCACATTTCTCCACAGCAAGAGCTGTGTCCTGCTGCAGCAGCACTCAACCTCGCAGCCTGGTGAGGTGAGTATCTACCCATTCACCCACACCTTGGGAAACCCTTGACAGTAGGAGGAAGCACTGGGCAGCTGTGCAGGATCCGGAGCTAAAAGAAACAGAATAACTGAGTTATGATGTTTGCTAAGCTGCTGAATCAAAGGGAGATTCCAGCCTTTTGCCAGAATAGGGCCCTGTGCTGCAGGAAGCTGGCACCAAAGGCTGTGGCACAAACTCTACCTGCAGGCTCCAGACATCAGTATAACACCAGCTTATAGTAGAAAGATCCTCAGCAACCATGAAGCTGCTGTAATCACCTGCTCATTCCTTTCCAGGGCAAAGCTTTCCATTTGCTGTTTATTTACCAAGCAGGAGTTTTGATCAGGTTTTTCCAGATTTACCTTGTTGCCAACAGGAGAACCAGCCTGCTTAGTAACACTGCCCCAGACCAAGCTCCAGGGATTAGTCTGGAGGCAAAATGAAAAGCAGAGAACCTCAGCCACAGTTCAAAGCTTTTTCTCCACCCAGCAGAAGAAAGGACTGGGAGGGAGCAGGTGAGAAGCGAAGGCAAATCAGCCCAACTTTCCCAAGGTTGGGATGGTTATTGCGCTCCAGTGATGAAATAACAAACACCAGCTCCTCACACAGACCTTCATGGCGGTAGATCTCAAAGCACTTCACAGATCATGGGCCTGTAGGGACAGGCCAAGGGCAATGGCTTGAACCTGACAGAGGGAAAACTGAGCTGAGCTCTGAGGCAGAAGCTGTTCCCTGTGAGGGTGCTGAGGCGCTGGCCCAGGGTGATGGCCCAGAGAAGCTGTGGCTGCCCTATCCCTGGCAGTGCTCAAGGCCAGGTTGGACACAGGGGCTTGGAGCAAGCTGCTCCAGTGGAAGGAAGGGGTCCCTGCCCGTGGGAGAGGTTGGAACTTCATGAGCTTTAAGGTACCTTCCTACACAAACCAGTCTGGGATTCCATGATTCTATCTAGATAAAGAATTATTACCTACATCAGATAAACCCCGAAGCCTGGTTTCCTGATAACATTGCCTAATGACTAGCAACAAACCAAGATGCCAGTGAAATCACCTGCCCCTTGCCAGGGTCTTGGTCCCACTGGGGGTGGCAGACTCAGCACAGGGACCCCAAGAGTTCACAGGGACCTCAGGTGAGCTCTGCAGAGCCTGGCTACCCGGACACCACTGGGGAAAACAAAGCACAATGAGGGGAGATCTTATTGTGGCCTCTCTGTACTTCAAAGGGGCCTTATATAAGAAAGATGGGGAGAGACTTTTTAGCAGGGCCTGTTGCAACAGGATGAGGGGTGGTGGGTTTAAACCAAAATTGGGAGAGTCAGGCTGGATGCGAGGAAGAAATTCTTTATAATGAAAGAATGAATGGTGAAACACGGGCACAGGCTGCCCAGAGAGGTGGTGGATGTCCCATCCCTGGAGACACTCCAGGCCAGGCTGGATGTGGTTCTCAGAAACCTGATGTAGTTGAAGATGTCCCTGCTCACTGCAGAGTCCCTTCCAACCCAAACCATTCTGTGATTCTATGATCCCTCTGATGCTGTTTTCCCATTTAGTTCTCACTTAACTATTTATTCTTATAATCAGTACTGTGGTATTATCCAAACAAAAAACCTGGATATTGTTTTGGTCCAAACCACAGATGAAATGGTGAACCCAGTGTTTGAGGCTCGGCACAGCACCCACTCAAGCTCACGGCTGCTCCGGGACTGGGGCTCCCGCTGATGCAGGCGAGACTCCGAGATGACTGCCAGCTGCACCAAAAGGTCACCGACGGCCTGTACGCCAGGGACAACTGCGAACACGTTATAATAAAGCCCTTAATTCGTCCTGTCACTGCTATAAACACAGGCCCCCGTGAGGAGGGCTGCGAAGGGAAGCAAGCACGAACCCGAAGCAGGCGGAACGGCACCGCAGCCCAGGTCAGGATCATCGATAACTTGTGAGGAGGTCGGCACCCGGCCCGCGGGTCCGAGGCGATGCTCGGGCCCCGCAGGAGCCTCATGGTCTCAGCCGCCCCGCCCGGTCCCCGCTCACCTCGGCCGCGGTGCTGGCCGTGCCCCGGCTCCCGCTGCCCGTTGCTCTTCCTGCGCCGCTCCTCGGCACAGCGCGGGCTTGGCGGCTTCTCCCCGCTCCGCCGCCCGCCGCTCTCCAGCGGGGGGTCAGCCCCGGGCAGGGTAGCGCGCAGCCCCAGGACGAACCTCTCGAAGGTGAGGTACCCGCTGGCCGGGGCCGCCCGCCGCAGCCCCTCCATCACCCCGGCGGGCAGCTCCCGGGCTTCCGCTCCCCGCCAGCGGGACTCGATCTCCCGCAGGTGCACGTAGCCGCGCCGCCGGTCATCCAGGATATCGAAGAGGGTGCGCAGGCTCTGCAGGAAGGCGCGGGGGAGACCCTCGGTGCCGGTGGAGAGCGCCCGGTCACCGCGCTCCAGAGCCATCGCCACCACTGCCGCCGCTGCTCTCGAGCGTTACTCGTCTCTCCGGCCCCCGAGCTCCTATTGGCTGGTGGCGTTAGGTCCCGCGCTGCCATTGGCTGGTGGCGGCCGGTCGTGCTGGCCATTGGCTGAGGGGGAGGACGAAGGTTTTGAGTTCCGCGAGGTGCCCGCCCCTCCCATTGGGGAGAGGGGCTCAGTTGGGCAGGCCCCGCCCCCCCATCCCGGTACCGGCTCCGGGACCCGTCGGGACAGCCTCTGCCTGGCCTCAGCCCGGGTCAAACCCTTTTCTCGCCCGGCAGAACCGCAACGCTGCTCCCGCTGACCGGCAGAGCTGCGGGTACCGCTGCGGGTCTGCTGCCGGTGGCAATACACAGAACCACAGGATCAACCAGGCTGAAGAAGCCCTTTAAGCTCTCCCAGTCCAACCATTCCCAGCCCTGCCAAGGCCACCCCTGCCCCATGGCACTGAGGCCTCGTCTCCACGGGCTGTGAACCCTTGCAGGGCCGGTGCCTGCAGCCCTGCCTTGGGCAGCCTCTTCCAATGCCTGAGCACCCTGTGGGTAAGGAATTGTTCCTCAGCTCCATCTAAACCTGCCCTGGGGCAGCTTGAGGCCGGTTCCTCTTGTCCCATCCCTTGTTCCTTGGGAGCAGAGCCCAGCCCCTGCTGCCTCCATCCTCCTGCCAGGCACTTGGAGGGAGCCATCAGGTCCCCCCTGAGCTTTCTGGGGTTTTGCACCTCAAAGACACTCTAACTTTGCAGAAAGAAAAGCAGTTCTCTTATTAAGCAGAGATATTGGAACACCTTACATAGAAGCACAGAATCTCAGGCTGGTTTCAGTTGAAGGCACCTTAAAGCTCATGCAGTTCCAACCCCTCCCACGGGCAGGGACCCCTTCCACTGGAGCAGCTTGCTCCAAGCCCCTGTGTCCAACCTGGCCTTGAGCACTGCCAGGGATGGGGCAGCCACAGCTTCTCTGGGCCATCACCCTGGGCCAGCGCCTCAGCACCCTCACAGGGAACAGCTTCTGCCTCAGAGCTCAGCTCAGGCTCCCCTTGCCTGCTTGTCTTCAAACCATTTATTTCCAGAAATTTCCCAGACCTGTCCTACCTGTTTTGAGAGCTCCGCTTGGCATAGTCGTGTCTGACGGAACAGGTCCACACCTGCTCAGGGTACAGGGAGAAAGAACTGGTGCATCAGCCCTCCCTTTTCTGCTCCAGAAACAAGGCAGTGAATGTGATGCTGCTCAGCTCTGGTAGCATCAGCACATGGGCTGTTCTGCTCAGCAAAAGGTAAATCCACAGGAAAATGAGTTTTTATTTAGGTTCCTCACACATCTGGACCTGCTGGAACAGCCAGGAATTCAATATGACCTTAATGTCGCTTGTCCAATTTCCCTGCCTGGCTGGACCCACCAGGAAAGCAATCCAGAGACACCAAAACCAATTCCTGCATTGACAGAGTACTTCAGCCTAAATACTCTCACTCCTCCATAAGGTGCTTTCTGCTCCAGCAGCAGGGAGCAACTGCCCAGTGCAGCCCTGGTCTTACTCTGCTTTCCATAGCAAAGTGTCCTGGCAAGGCTGTTATGGAACAGGCTCTCATCCTCAGTGTGGGCAGGTGAACAAGGTTTAGGAGATGTTGAAAATTCTTGGAAAGGCCTTTCCCCCCCTCACCGAATAGTTTATTTTGCGGCCAGCCCAGACTCTCCTGCTCAACAGCCATCTTTGTGTTGGGCTTGGTTTTAATCTGAACAACATAGTCATTCAGTTCTTCCTTCAAGCTACTGGGCAGCACCAATTGCCATTCAAACCTCTCTCCCTGCTGGCCTGCAGGCACATTCATAGCTCCAGTGCAGTGGCACTCAGTGGACCACTGTCCCTCTCTGAGAGGGCATGGAATTATTGATGTTCCCGGGAAGGCTGGTGGCCAGTGTGTCCACCAACCAGCCTTCCCACCCCTGGGAGGGGAGGTAGCAGGAGCCACACCAAAAACCCCTGCAGAGCACTGGAGGAGCAGGTGGTGGAGACTGGGGCACCTTCCTACATGACACTGGCCACCCGCAGGTGATGCTGGGTGACTGTGGCAGTAGATGAAGCCCCATGATGACTACAGGAGCATGTAGGGGTTCACGTGTGAAGCTTGACTCTGCACAAGACACACGGTAACTGCAGCCATGAGGCTGACCATGTTGAAGCAGATGTTTACAAGGGCCTGTAGGGACAGGCCAAGGGGAATGGCTTGAACCTGCCCGAACAGGGGAGACTGAGCTGAGCTCTGAGGCAGAAGCTGTTCCCTGTGAGGTTACTGAGGCGCTGGCCCAGGGTGATGGCCCAGAGAAGCTGTGGCTGCCCCATCCCTGGCTGTGCTCAAGGCCAGGTTGGACACTGGGGCTTGGAGCAAGCTGCTCCAGTGGAAGGGGTCCCTGCCCATGGCAGGGGTTGGAGCTTGGAGGAGCTTTAAGGTCCCTTCCCACTCAAACTAGTTTGGGGTTCTATGTTGTGAGCCTCTGCTNAGGTTACTGAGGGCCCAGGGTGATGGCCCAGAGAAGCTGTGGCTGCCCCATCCCTGGCTGTGCTCAAGGCCAGGTTGGACACTGGGGCTTGGAGCAAGCTGCTCCAGTGGAAGGGGTCCCTGCCCATGGCAGGGGTTGGAGCTTGGAGGAGCTTTAAGGTCCCTTCCCACTCAAACTAGTTTGGGGTTCTATGTTGTGAGCCTCTGCTGTTGCTTTCTTCTGGGGGAGAGAAAGGTCTGATGGGGAACCAGCTGCATGTCTGTGTGCTGTCTGAACACTTGCTGCTACCTAACAGGTGGAACAGCCAGCACACCACAGCCCTCCTCTATTTATTGTACTGACAGCCTCAACAGTGCTGTATCCAGAATGAGTTGGTCCTCGGGCAGTGCAGGTTGCCAGACCAGACCCAGGAACAATTGGTCAAGATTTGGTTAAGACCAGACCAGGAGCTGTGCTCACAGCAGTCCAGATGCGAAGTTCTGGTGCTCCCCCACAACTGTCCAATTCATTCAGCACAATTGCTGTTAACTTCTTCTTTCAGCCCCAGAGCCAAGGAGTGCTGGGAATCACTTCCAGTAGGTACCAAAGTGTTAACCCAGAAACACATCTGTACCCAGGAAACCTTTGGTCAGAGGCTGAAAGTGGCAAGGGCCATGTGGCTGGGGACAGACAGCAGATCTTCCCTTGGGGGGCAGCTCTCTTGTTTGATCTTCCCAGCTCTCCCTGACATCTCATTTTCCATCTTGCTGCCGGCGGGGCTCCTGAGGACCTGCTCTGTTTGCTCTGGAGGGGGCCTGCTGCTTCTCACAAAGTTGCTTTTCTTTCCTCCCGACTGTTTTTCCCCTCAAAAGGCCTCGAGCAGGAAGTGTGGTGGCTGCCTGGAGGCTTACAGGCTGTCACGAGGGCTGGGAGAAGCTGAAATCAGCTGTCCAGAGGGTGGGGGTTCTGTTTGCTCACGCTGCCACATGCCGGATCCATGAGGCAAGGACTTGTGTTGGTAGGAAATGTCACTCGTGTCCACTGTCACCTTCCTGACTTTCTGCTGATGGGGTCTCACATAATGCGTTTAAGTAGAGGGAATCCATCTGGAGTTTAAATCAAAGTGTGACAGATGCTGACAGGCCCCTGGTTAGAACCTATGAGCAATTGCTCTGTCCTATTGTAAGTCTTGCTCTGCGGCAGCTGAAGCCATCTTGTAGGAGAAGCTCAAGGCAGTGTTTAGGAACAGTCCTGCCATAGCCAAAACCTACCCAGCCCTTCACCTGAGTCAGGGAACGATTGTAAAAATGCATTTCTTTGGGGAACACACCCGTGGATCCTTAGATGTGGGAGACTGATGCAGGGTCCTAAACACAGGCAGCTCTGCCTCTCTCCTGGTGGAATTTCTAACACCTGGTAGAGCAGGGTTTGCTGTCTGTCTGCTTTCAGGGTGCTGGAGCTTTTTAAAGGATTAATTTCTTTCCTGTTGCACCTGCATGTTTGAGTTTTGTACCTCCATGTTTCCTCAGGTTCTCCTGCCTCGTGTATTTGATCCTGCCTGCTGCTAGTTGCAGCGCTTGACAGAAGAAAACTTCTACCCGCACGGGTGCAGTGGGTTCTGGAATCAGCCCAGGGGACTGTGCAGCACGATAAACCTGTACTGGGGGTGACTGGACTCTTGCAGTAGGGACAGGCCAAGGGGAATGGCTTGAACCTGCCCGAACAGGGGAGACTGAGCTGAGCTCTGAGGCAGAAGCTGTTCCCTGTGAGGGTGCTGAGGCGCTGGCCCAGGGTGATGGCCCAGAGAAGCTGTGGCTGCCCCATCCCTGGCAGTGCTCAAGGCCAGGTTGGACACAGGGGCTTGGAGCAAGCTGCTCCAGTGGAAGGGGTCCCTGCCCGTGGGAGCAGGGGTTGGAGCTTGGAGGAGCTTTAAGGTCCCTTCCAACACAAACAGTCTGGAATTTCATGACTTAAACTTCCTGCACCCAGCGCAGAGCTGCTCCGGCGCTCGCAGCATCCTCGTGGCCTCCGCTGGCCCCGCTCCAGCCGCTCCTCGTTCCCAGGGCTGGACGCACGGCTGCAGGCAAGGCCCCCCGGGCCGGAGCCGGGCACAAGGCAGCCGGGGGTAGAGCGGGCCGGGGTCCTCACAGGGGCCCGGGGAGGTGGGAGCTGCTCGGCGGGGCGGGGCTGTGTTGGGGCGGTCCCGCGGCTCTCGTGTGCCCGGCGCCGCTCGCTCGCTCCGGCGGGTAGGGACCGGTTGCATGGGGCCGCCCGAGGAGGTGCAGGAGCGGCTGGCGCGGTGCGGGCAGAGCCACCTGCTGCGGTTCTGGGCCGAGCTGGGCCCGGCGCAGCGCGGGGCCTTGCTGGCCGCTCTGCCGCCGGGGCTGGGCGAGCACTGCCGGATGGCGGCGGCGGCCGGGGCCCGCCAGCGGGAGCCGCCGCAGTGCCTGGACGGCCGGATGGAGCCGCTCCCCGCCCGCCTGCTGGGCAGCTCCCGCCGCAGCGGCCCCGCCGTGCTGGAGCGTTGGGAAGCGGAAGGTGAGCGGGGAGCGGGGCCGTGGTCCCGGAGAGGGGCCTAAGCTTGGCCCTGGGCCCGGGCCCTTGCAGCGTCCCCCCGGTCCAAGCCCGTCAGCCGGAGCCGGGGCGGAGGGCACAGGGCAGCTGTGCCAGCGGGGTCCGAAGGGTGCCCAGAGCGGCGGGACCGCCGTGCGGTACCACAGGTACCGAGATCTGCCCTCAGATCCTAGCAGAGCGCGGCGTGGCCCCGCGGGAACGGGCCCGACCCGGCCCTGCTGCGGGGCTGGGGGCTCCGTGCGGGCCCGTCCGGCAGAGCCTGGCGCGGGCACGGACCGGGGGCTCAGCACGGGGCGGGTGGGACAGAGAGAGACAGTGGGGAGGGTGGTGGGGGGAGATCCGGGCTTACGGCAGTGCCACCGGGCCCCCAGCGCCGGCAGCCGCATCCCCGTGCGCGGCAAGGGCTGAGGAGGCGCCTCAGGGCTGTGCCATTGAATTTTCACTGTTACATACAGAGCCTGAGGCTGGAGAGCACGATGGTGGCAGGACCGGGGATAACGCCGTGCCCCGCGGGTGGATGTAATCATAGAATAAATCCTGGAATGGTTTGGGTTGGAAGGGACTGCAAAGCTCCTCCAGCTCCAACCCCTGCTCCCACAGGCAGGGACCCCTTCCACTGGAGCAGCTTGCTCCAAGCCCCTGTGTCCAACCTGGCCTTGAGCACTGCCAGGGATGGGGCAGCCACAGCTTCTCTGGGCCATCACCCTGGGCCAGCGCCTCAGCACCCTCACAGGGAACAGCTTCTGCCTCAGAGCTCAGCTCAGTCTCCCCTGTTGGGGCAGGTTCAAGCCATTGCCCTTGGCCTGGCCCTACAGGCCCTTGTCCCAAGCCCCTTTCTCTCCCTGTTCCCTGCAGCCCCTTTAGGCCCTGGAGCTGCTCTCAGGTCTCCCCTTCAGGAGCCTTCTCTCCCCCAGGCTGCCCCAGCCCAGCTCTCTCAGCCTGGCTCCAGAGCAGAGCGGCTCCAGCCCTCAGCGCATCCTCATGGCCTCCTTTGGACTCCTCCAACAGCTCCACTTTCCTTTGGTGCTGCTGGCCCCAGGGCTTAAGAAGTGAAGTCCCTGCAGCAGGGACTATGTTGCTGCTGGAATAGGGGCTATACACAATCTTCCAGACCACTGATGGATGCAGAGGCAGGTCTCATGTAAGTGTAGAGCCCTGTCCAGAATGTGCCATGTGTGGTGCAGAAGGGAGATGGAATGTGGGAGCAGAGCAGATGGGTGCTGTGGAAGAAGCCTGGAAAGTCCAGCATCCAGTTTGTTCAGAGCCGGGTATGTGCTGGCGGCTTTCCCTGGTCACCCCATAGGCATATGAAAGATGGGCTTGATGTGAGCTGTGCTCCCCTGCACAGGGAGGGGACCCCATGTTTTAAATGGCTATCCTGTGTGTGCTCTGTTTTATTTGTTTACAGAGGTTCAGATGTGACTCCCCTCCTTCCTTGGGAAATAGAACAGTACTGTTAAACAATAATCATCTTCAAAATAGGAAAGCCTGAAGAAAACAGCTGTGGTCAGAGAGACACTTGTTGAATTGTGGGAAGCATCTGCACAGCCTGAACCTAAAACTTCCAGTGAAGCTGTGGGGTTGTGTGGGCAGGGGAGTAAAACTTTCCAAGTAAAAGCAGAAACAGAAGTGGCAAGGTCACAGGGAGCTTCTCTGCCTCATCAGACTCCACTGATGGGGCTGAGCAGGGATGGACAGAGGAAACCCGAGGGCTGCATTGTGGTTGGTCTAAGCAGGGATCCACCAAGCCATGCTTACACCTGCAGCCCAGCCGAGGAGGGTGTCAGCACCCATCCGCTACCACAGCAGCCTCCCAGATGTAACCAGTGGGGTTTGGCAGGGAACCTGCTGGAATGGTGCTTGTGGGTTTCTTGAGGGTGTTGTGGTGAGGAGGAAGAGGACCCCTGAACCCCAGAGGCGCAGGGCTCTAGGTCAGGGCTGCACAGTGAAATGAACAGTTTTAACAAACTGATTCCTTGATCTTCTAGCCTGCTGGGCCAGTGAGGAGCCGGCATATCTGCCCTGTGCCTGCCTGCAGCAGGGAAAGGAAAGCTCTTCCCAGAGCCTCTTCTCCAGGCTGCCCCAGCCCAGCTCTCTCAGCCTGGCTCCAGAGCAGAGCTGCTCCAGCCCTCGCAGCAGCTCTGTGGCCTCCTCTGGACTTGCTGCAACAGCTCCACATTCCTTTTATGTTGGGAGCCCCAGAGCTGGATGCCGAACTGCAGCACCACAATGCTTGTAAGAGTCCAGAAGGTCTGGTGTGTCTGGGACATTTGGCCATGTGCACACGGCAACTTGCCCTGGCCCTGAGGTCTGGTGGCCCTGAGCAACATCAGCCCTGCAGGCAGTGTGTCTTAATCTCTACCAGGAGGGGACATGCTGTCTTTCTGTTTCCTTTTGGTGTGTTTTTAAGATCCAGTTTAATGCTGGCAATGGTATTCAGACCTTGGTTTCATTTCCCAGAGGAGGGCACTTGGGAGTGAGCCTTTGTGCCATGTGTTCCTGTGAACATGGCCTCATCCTGGAATGTCTGTGTGCCCTGGCATAGCATTTCCTAGTGGAGCTGGCGTCATTGGCACAGGCTTTGTGGGGATTGGGGGTCCCTGTGGGGATGCAGGCCCCTAAAGGCTCTTTTTTTCCCAGTGAGCTGCCTGGGGTGTGGAGCTGGATGGGAGCAGGGTGAGCAGCCCTGACCCACTGCTTGACACAGTCCCGGTGTGAGGTCAGGGTAACCCCTGAACTGAGCTTATCGGAGCTCTGCCCATGGCTGTCCACAGTGCC
The DNA here is from genome assembly GCA_002631895.1 of Agapornis roseicollis. Taxonomy (NCBI): domain Eukaryota; kingdom Metazoa; phylum Chordata; class Aves; order Psittaciformes; family Psittacidae; genus Agapornis; species Agapornis roseicollis. Next base: position 26,289 of record NDXB01016803.1, read on the forward strand.
AGCAGCTCTCACCTGCAGTGTGTCCTCTGCAAAGACTAAACAGCTGAAAGTCTCCTTTCCTGTTCCCCCTTTATTGTGATAAACAGTGGTGGTTAAAATGACCAGGCTACCCAAAATCTAGTCATAGAATCATAGAATCAGCTGGATTGGAAAATACCTTTAAGCTCATCCAATCCAACCATTCCCAGCACTGCCAAGGCCACCACTTTCTGTGGAGGCATTGTATCGGCCAACCTCCGATCCTGTGGGACCTGCCCACTACACTAAGGTAGGACTGTGGATAGATGACAGTGGCTTAGGGAGCTCCTCTGCCAGCTCCTTCAGCACTCTTGGATGGAACCCATCTGGCCCCATAGACTTGTGTATACCTAAGTGGAGCAGGACGTCTCTAGCCATTTCTTCCTGGATTATGGGGACTTCAATTAGCTCCTCATTTCTGCCATCCAGCTCAGGGAGCTGAGTACCCTGGGGATAGTGTGACTGTTAAAGACTGAAGCAAAGGCAGCATTAAGTACCTCAGCCTTTCCCTCGTCCTCAGTCCCTAGGTTTCTCCTAGTATCCAGCAGAGGATGGAGGTTCTCCTTGGCCCTTCTTTTATTCTAATGCATTTGTAAAAGTATTTTTTATTATCTTTTATGGCGGTGGCCACTTTTAGTTCCATCTGTGTCTTTGCCTTTCTACTTTTTTCTTTACAGAACCTAACAACATCCTGTACTTTACATGGGGTAACTGTCTCTTCTTCTACAGGTGACAGACTCTTTCTTCTCAAGGAATCCTGCCAACCAGCATCCTAAAGAGGCCAAAGGCAGCTCTCTGGATGTCTGAGGTGCAAGTTTTGCTGACCTTCTTCCTGATTTCTCCAAGGATTGAAAATTCAATCATTTCTTGATTGCTTTGCCCAAGACAGCCTCCAGCCATCACATCACCCACCAGTCCTCTCTTTGCCAACAGCAGACCTAGCCAGGCATCTCCCCTAGTTGGGTTGCTCACCAGCCGGGTTAGGGAGTTATCTTCCACACCCTCCATGGACCTCCAGGAATGTTTCTTCTCTCCTGTGTTGTAATTCCAGCAGACATCTGGTAGGTTGAAGTTCCCCATGAGAACAAGGGCAATCATGAAACTTGTCCCAATTGTTTGGGGAACATTTCATCTGTAGCTTCATCCTGGCTAGGTGGTCTATGACTATTAGAATGTTATCTAGTTATATAGGTCTATATAACTATTATATAGTTATGTAGGTCTATAACATTCTACCAGGATATCAGCTTAGTTGGCCTTCCCCCTGATCTTCACCCCCAAACACACAGCCTTCTCACTCACAACCTTAAATTGAGGGCACTCCCTGACGTACAGTGCAACCTCACCACCTCTTTTTCCTTGCCTGTCCCTTCTGAAGGGTCTGTAGCCATCCACTGCAGCACTCGGATCGTGTGAATCGTTCCACCACATTCTGTGGTGACAATCTTGGGAACACCACAGATACTTTTTGATCGTTAAAAGAAATAGATGTCATTGTTCTTGTCTGTGAGACAGTAAAACAGAGCGTGGTCAGATTTGTTCTCATACCTGAAACACAGACATTAAGCAAACGCATTTTCCAGGCAGCCTCAGGGGTGATGATGTAAACCAAGCACAGACCTTTTATGTTCTGTGAATGTTTTATTAACGGAATCTAAGTCTTAGGCAAGGGCTGCAGCGGAGCTCTCGTTCCGTCAGAGGCTTGAGGAGCTGTTCTGGTTATCTGAATTAATGGTTTGGGTTTTTTGCTGTAGTAGTCTTTTGCTGACTGCTCCTAGGGCCAGGCTGGTGTGCTTGGAGAGTTCAGTCTGTGCTTCCTGCAAAATCCAGTTTGGTTTTTTACTTTCTATGCAGAATAAGACTCTAGTGCAGCACTGGAGGGTATCTCAGCAGTCGAAACATCTTCCCTTTCTTGCTTGGTTGAGCTGTTGGGTTTCATGCACTGCAGAAAATAAAATGGATGGGTTTTGAAGAGGGATAAACACTTCCATCCACTGCAGGACTGATGTGCAGCAAGATGTGTCAGTTGCTATGAACTTTAGCTGTAAATATTAGCAGTTTTACAGCTGGGAAGTCAGAGCAGACCCGCTTCCTCAGGTCTGGGGGGATATTCATCTGCATGGTGGCCTAAAATCAGCAAAAACTTGCCAGTAGTTGTAGGGGTGATTATAAATACTGGGAATGTCATAAATTATGGGAAGGGGAATCCCTTTGCTGGGGCTGGCATCTCCCAGGAATATGGCCCTGTCAATCGGCTGGATTTTGGGAAGAGAAAAAGAGAATGACACAGTTCATGCTATCAGTGGTATTGCTTTGGACTTGGGTTCATTCTGCTTAGGTTGAGATTTTGGTCCCTGCAGTGGGAAACTCCTCTGGGAGGTGAGTGTGAGATGCCAAATCCCTTGGGCAGATTCCATCCTCTCATCACTGTGTGGAAAACTTCTGAGAATGGACATTGTGAGCTTCCTAACTGGAATGTGGTTGGGAATCACTGGAGAATGACTCACTCAGTGTTGTGCTTGGCTGTGGGCATGACAGCAAGTACGCTCTTGCCAGTGCTCATAACTAAGGGCTTTTCTTTGCTCAGACACTGCTATTTATCTTGCTTTATGAGAAGCTTATCGTCATTGTGAAGAGGCCAAGATTAAGCTTCCTCAGGGATAGGTTTGCCAACAGAGAGGCACTGCCTTGTGGAGTGGGGAACCAGCTCCCCATGCTGTTTGAGCTCAGCAGCACCATGGCAGTTGTTACTCCTTTTCCTAGGAAGGGAATGGGCAGGATCTGCATAACCACATCCTTGCTCGTGATAACACTGCTTCAGCTATAGCTGCAACAGTCTTCTCCCTGCCCTGCTGCAGGAGAGGGGTGGCTACCACAGCAGAGTGCCCTGAGAGTTTGGCTGTGGTTCCTAACCACAGAGACTTTCCTTTTCTCTCCCATTGGTAGTTTTGTTATCCTTGCTGACCCCCCACTGGCCTGTATTTCCTCCCTGCTCCATCCCACTGCTGTTGCTTCAAGGCACAGGCACAAGCCGAGGTGATATCCTGGCAGGGATGTGGAATCAACGGTGTCGAGGTGATGTCCTGGCAGGGATGTGGAATCAACGGTGTCGTGGTTTAAAACCAGTTTCTACTCTCTCCCCTTCTTTCTTTCCTCCCCCCCTCCTTCCTCCCTGCTCCCAGAGGGATGGGGAGGAGAACCGAAGGGATGCAACTCCCACAGGTTGAGATAACAACAGCCCAGTCACTAAGGTATAACACAAATCACTGCTGCTACCACCAGTAATAATAACGACAAGGAAAACAAGGGAAGAGGGAACGATACCACCCACCAAAAACGAGCCCAACTGGGAAGTTCCCCCTCCTTCCGGGGAACTCCCAGTTACCCCCTGGCCATGCCATGCTATGGTATGGAATACCTCTTGGGTCAGTTTGGGTCCTGTCCCTGCTTTCTCCCGGCCTCCCCTCATCCCTGGCAGAGCATGAGGCTCACAAAGTCCTTGCTCAGAGTAAACATTACCTAGCAACAACGAAAAACCTCGGTGTTATCAGTTTTGTTCCCAGGTTGAGTCAGAACACAGCTGCACCAGCTCCTAAGGAGGAGAAAAACTGACTGCTATTGCTGAAGCCAGGACAAAGGGCCAGCTGGGAGCTGAGCATCCCTGGCTGGTCTGGTGCTGAGCTGGCTGCTGCTTTGCTGAGTCTGTCTGCATGGGGAGGAGGAAGGAAGGGAGGGAGAATGGGCTGGTTAGAAGGAAGGTTTTACCCAGGTCTGTGTGCCCCAGGGCTGCACCGTGCCGGGCTTGTGTCCTGCGGGAGTTGGCTGCCTCTGTGCCAGGTTGTACTGGGAGGACAGTCACCATCCTTGATCCTGTGGTCTTTTGCCAGGATCCTTCCCTTCTCCCAGGATCGTGCTGTGTGCTGGTAAACAGCCTGCTGAGCACACCATGGCAAACCATGTGCTGGGGATGGGAGCAGGTAGTAGTGGTGTACTACCACCTTAGACCCCCTGCTATGTGTTTTAAGCCTTTGTGATAGGAAGTTCAGTAAAGATGCAAAGGAGTTTTAGTTCCTTGTGGTTTGCTGCATAAAATTAGGCTTATTTTATTTGCTTTCTGTACAGCTCACCAGTGCCATTGCTTGTGTCTTGTAAATGTTAAATCTAAACCTATTCACCTATTTTGGACAGAGTTAAAACCCATCCAGGTTGGTAGAGCAGCAGTTGATGTTTTCTTTCTATTGCTCATGTAAGCAGGCAATTACTTAAAGATGAGCTTAAACCCAATCCTGTTCTTGTGAAATTCAGTATCTTCAGTCCAGGTCAGGATTGTTCTAGTCCCCAGTGTATTTAAAGCTGGGTGTTAGTCCTCTCCTCAGAGGATGGGGAAGTACTGGCTGGCTGGGGCTGCAGGGAGCAGTGGCAGGCTCAGGGATGTGTGCTGGACTTGTGTTAGGTTGCAGGAGGCTCTGATAGCTCCTGTACAGCAACAGAACTTGGGACTTTCAATTTAGGCAGGCCCAGAACACAGTGTTCCCTAAGGAAAAGTCTTTCTCATGGTTGTCGGTCATTACTGACTGCTGGCTTGAGAGAAGGCATGCAACAAAGACTGGGGATGAGCCGTGGCTTTATTGTGTGCTCTGGTTCTTCCCCAAGTTCTGGACTTTCCTGGTTTGTTAGGAGAGGTGATACTGTCTTTTCATGAGGTCATGGGGGTTGTGGTTTCTGCAGGCTTGGCTGTGTTACTGGTCCTGACTGCAGTTGTCCAGGAGCTGGAGCACAGGTACAGAGAGTTGATCAAGGCAGATTCCAGAAATGCCCGTGGGTTATTGAAGATGAGACTTTGCTTCTTTGGGGTGTAGAAATGCTGGTGATCAGGGACCTATGGAGGTCACTAGTCCAGCCCCTGTTTGGAACAGGACCATACCCAGCCCTAAGTCAGGTCAGCGGTGGCTTTAGCAAGCATCACCTTCCTAGTAAAGAGTGTTTGTCCCAGTTTCCAGTTTGAACCTCCTGAGCTATAACTTGTGGCTGTTTTCAGTTGTTACACAATTTGCTGCTTTAGGTGAGGAAATTGCTGCATCAGAGAGGTGAAATGAGGGTTTTCATTGCATGCAGCATCCTGTTTCTTTCTGAACCACTAGCAGTGGGCATTGGACCGGCCGCTTCTGGCTGCTGCCTGATCTCTGCAGAAAGGCTCAGAAGACCTTTGGGTGTTGATTGCTTTTGTGATTCTTATGTTCCCTTGGGCTTCTTTCTCCTCTTCAGGCTTGCATCAGATCTCACAGAACAAGGTGGCAGTGCTGCTCCTGGCTGGAGGACAAGGAACTCGCCTGGGAGTGAGCTATCCCAAGGGCATGTACAACGTGGGATTGCCCAGTGGCAAGACCTTGTATCAGATCCAAGCAGAAAGAATCCACAAAGTGGAACAGCTTGCTGGCCAGAGACACCACTGCAAATGTGCCATACCCTGGTAGGTGACCTGGAACCAGAGACCTACTCTGCAGGCATCTGTGTTGCAGTCTTGCCTGTGTGGTTTTCTAGAAGCATTTTGCTGGGGGCTGTAGAGAGACTTATCAAGGGAGAGCCTTTAGTTGGTAAGATTTGTGATGGCAGGAGCTGGAGGAGCGTGCACAAGGATGAGAAGTGGCAGGTCTGTGTCTGCAGATCTGAGGGGCCGAGCACTGTCCTGAGACCACTGGCCACTACCCTCACTGCTGTACCATGTCTTTTTAAGCACAGGCCATGACAGCACTCTGCAGAGCACTTTCCAGGGCCTGTTCTGGATGCCCCCCAGCAGTTGTCATCCACTTGTGCTGTGCCTTCTCAGGTTGCTGCGTGGAGGGAGAGATTACCTGGAGTTCATCTTTTAAGTTCTTCTTGCCTGCAATTTCTGCAACAGCAAAAAAGGCTTCCCCTCACAGTGGTACATACTTGTCATGCTCCATTTCCAGGCCACCTCCTGCTGTTACTGTTTACAGCTGCCTGTCATCTGTCTCTTCTGGCTGCTTTCAAAAGCCTTCAAAAGGCTTCAGAAGAGACCAGCTCTGTGCATGGTGCGAAATATGTATTCCCTATAGGATGTGGTGAGAGAGAGAGAGGAAGTTGCTGCAGCAGGCTTCCAGGAATATTCTCTGCAGAGCGGTCTTTGTTAGGTTCTGGAGAGGTACCCTTGTGACCTGAGCTTCAAATGCAGCATCCCTGGTGCTGGTGGAACCCAGGATGGGTTATTTGCAAGATGCAACATCTGCTGATGTTTACAGTTCCTCTCTCTGGGCTGAGGAGGCAGTTGGCTACAACAGCACACCAGAGGCTAGGCTATGCTGTGCTGCAAAGATGTACATTGGCGTGTGTATGAGGTCCAGGCTCTCCTGTGCAAGGGACTGATTCCTCTGGCATGCTGGCAGAGGACGCTGTATACCTCTGCCAATAGTGGAAGTGGTTGACAGGTAGATGATGAAGGTGGGTCTTTGATACTGTTGAAAAAGGAAGGTAGTGGAGGGAAAACCAGCAGCAGCATGGAGTTGGAAGGAAAGAAGGAAAGAAAGAAAGCTAAGAGAAAACAATTCCTGCAGCCAGCATTTGAAAATGCTGCTGTTGGACTTGGCACAGAAGAGGCATTGGCTGGCTGGACTGCTGAGGACCTGCAGCTCATTCTGAGCACCCCATGCTGTTCAGTGCTTCTTTAGGCACTTACCATCAGCTGTAATCTCGGGTGAACAAGGCTGTTGTACTGTCCTTTGCCTTGTTTTCCAGCTCATCCAGATGTCATCCGCAAGTAGGGAACATTCTGTCCTGGCTGGAGCTAAGCCTGTGGGTAGAATCATGCGCAAGACCCTGTGCAGCATCTCTGTGGGTTGAGCTCTGGAGGAGAGCTCTCCTGCTCAGTTGTGTACCGCAGGACACTGTAGTGCCTCTCATTTAACACTCTTGGGTTTCCTCCTTTTTCTGTTCCTTTTACAGTTTTGTCTTCTGCTTATGCTTTTCTTGCTCATTACTCTGCACCCATTTCTACCCAGGTACATCATGACAAGTGAGTTCACGCTGGGGCCAACAGAGGAATTCTTTGTAGAACACAACTACTTCAATCTGGATAGATCCAACGTGGTCATGTTTGAACAGAGAATGTTGCCCGCTGTCACCTTTGATGGGAAGGCCATCTTGGAGGAGAAGGGGAAAATTGCCATGGCTCCAGGTACCCCACTGTTTCCTCTTGCATGGTACAGTAATGTAATATGTGTTGATAATTGCTACCAGACATCATGTTGATAATTGCTACCAGCCTTGGCACATGGAGCAGTCTTTGGAGGTCATAGAATCATAGAATCACAGAATGGTTTGGGTTGGAAGGGACCTTAAAGCTTGTCCAGTTCTAACTCGTGCCACGGGCAGGGACAGCTTCCACTAGAGCAGCTTGCTCAAATGTCTCTCCGACTGCATCAGTGTTAGTGCTTCTGGTTAGTGTGGGAGGGATCAGTTCAGTGTTTCAGGCTGGTGATCAAAAGCACAGCAACCTCTGTTCTGTTCTTCCAGAGCTTCACCCACAGCAGGGTATTTTGAAGGTCTGGCAGCGTTGGCAGGATGAGCAGTGGTGCAGCTGCAGGTCAAGAGCAAGCTGCAACCAGCCTGAGGTCCCTGAGGTGCTGCCTCCCAGCGGTGAAGCTGCCAGGAGCCAGGCTCCTGTTCAAGGCTCATAGCTGGGAATGGGTGAAAAAGATTAACTCGCCACAACAATTGCAGTGTCTCACTTAGTAAAGTTCTCCCCTCAACCTGGACATGGCAAGAGACTCAGTGAAGACAGCCCGGCTGTGGCCATGTTGCAGTGATGCAGTTTTGTGGGTGCAGAGTGGTTTTCTAGAACTGACAGGAGTGACAAAGGAAGAACTTTGAAAGGGTGATCTCTGAGGAGCGGATGTGCAGGTATTTTGTGCAGCTGCTGTTCAAACCCTTTAAAAAGGCAGTGGGAAGCCATCGGGGAAAGCTAAAAAGGAATAAGATTTATCCTGGTCTTTTTCTCCAAGCTGAATTTTTAATATGATTAAAAATATAATCTGGTATACACTGGAAGATGATGAATGTAACAGGCTTTTCCTACCCTCCATATAATGTTTTGCTTTTTAGTGTTTTCTCTCTAAGGATCTTATAAGGCTTCATAAAGTGTCATAAGGCCTCTCTGTGATGCTGGTCCCCATGGTCCCACTGCTGGTGAGCCAGCTGGGGTGTGCAGGGGAGATTTGCCTGAACTTGTGGTGATAAAACCTGGTAGCACTGACTCTTGGCCACAGAGCATTCCCTGCTCTCCTGTTAAATAGCTCTTTTAGCTCCAAAACCCTTACAAAGGCACTAATTAACCAGGGCTTTCTCTTTTCTCTTGTGTTATAGATGGCAATGGTGGCTTATACCGTGCTTTGGTGGATAATAAGATTTTGGATGACATGAAGCAGCGTGGAATCCAGTACGTCCATGTATACTGTGTGGACAATATCCTCGTGAAAATGGCAGATCCAGTCTTCATAGGCTTCTGTGTTTCCAAAGGGGCAGATTGCGGTGCAAAGGTGAAGCGGTGCTAACACTGGGACAATGTCCCATGGGGAACAATAGTCTGGCTATGCCTGGAAGCTGCTGTCTGGGTGTGCTTAGGTGAACTGCGGTGTTCACACCTCTAACAGTTGCTGCAAGCTGTTAGAGGAGCTGCTCGCTGCCTGCCTTGCATTCAGAATCCCTGCCTGTTGGTGTCCTCTGCTCTTCCCAGAGGACAGTGGGAAGTAAACTTCCAGCAGAGCAGGTTCTGTAACTGCACAGGGAACTACGAACTGGAATTGCTTCCTGCTTATGCCCTGCCCTTTCTGCAATGGCACTTGTCCTATCTACAAGCTGTATTGTACTGGGTTATGGTTTATAGATACACCTCTAAGGCTAATGAAGGCATTCCTTATGCCCTGCTGTGGAAGATGGGGAAAGCCAAACCAGCCTGAGTTTTGTCACCCTAAAGCAACAGGTGCCTGAGGAAAGATACGTACTACTTTAGTCATTAACACTGAAGGCTAATAGCATGCCAGGTCCCAGCCTTTGATAAGAAGAAGTGTCCCACAGTATCTTGATTTCTTTTAACTGGGTCATCTTCTGAGCAGTACTGGGTTTTATGCCCAGTTGTTGGGCAAAATGTGCCTCCAGGCTGCTCTGGACACCAGCACTGTTGTGCCCCTGTTCCTGAGGTGCCAGAGGATCAGTGGAAAACAATCCTGTGGGATTGTTTGTTGTTTGGAGTTGAAATAGTGCTGGGATTTTCTTCCTCCTTGTCATAGCCCTCTGTCTTGTGGCTGCAGGTGGTGGAGAAGGCCTACCCTACAGAGCCTGTTGGGGTGGTGTGCTCTGTGGATGGGGTCTACCAAGTGGTGGAGTACAGTGAGATCAGCTTGGAGACTGCGCAGCAGCAGAGTCCCAGTGGGGGACTGATGTACAACACTGGCAATATCTGTAACCACTTCTTCACGGTTGAGTTCCTGGAAACAGTGGCCCAGTAAGTTCCAGCAGACCTGCTAGGCAGCTATGCAGCCCAGGAGTGCCTCCAAGGGTGTTCTCATTTCCCGCTCTAACTTCTGTTATGGATGCCTCTCGCTCTACTCTTCACCTCCTCTCTTCAAACAGTCCAAACCAGCTATATCCCCTTTCTGACAGCCCCAGTGTGCTCTTCAGGCCTTACCCAGTGAAGAAGTGGCATGCGTTGCTGTAGCTAAATATACCAGTGATATACCAGTGCATGAGCTTCCTGGGCCTGCAAGGTTGAGCAGCCATGTAGGCTGCAGCATGGTCAGTGATGAAGCCTCACACTGAGGATTTTCAGTGGTAATGTCACCCACACCCTCCCTTGGGATAACAAGAGGTTGGGGGTGAGGGTGAAGCTGGGGGAGGACTGTGCTCCCTTGGTGTTGGGAAATGGAGATGTGATGCTGGGCATTCAGTGAGCAGCTGTATGACCTTCCTGAAGGGCTTGATCCACCCTTGTATGTGAGATCAGCTCTGCTCTTGTCATTCTGGTCAGGTAACAATTTCAGCTCCATGCTAGGCCCTCCCTTCTCCTCTTGCTTTACCCTGTTGTGTCCCACTGGTACAGGGAGTCCTGCTGGCTGGGCTGCTCTGCTCAGTGTTTCCTGGATGTGGCTTGGATCAGTTTAGAGAGAGCAATACCCACAGCAGCTGAGAGATGACCCAGAGCTGTAATAAGCCATCTCCTTCCCAGAAGTGTACTACTTTTTCCTAAGTGGGCACGAAGTAAATGAACTTGTTCCTTCTCCTTTTGCAGGAAATATGAGCCGCAGCTGAAGCATCATGTGGCCATAAAGAAAGTGCCCTACATTGACGAGGAGGGAAATCTGGTAAACCCACTAAAACCGAACGGGATAAAGCTGGAGAAGTTTGTATTTGATGTGTTCCAGTTCTCTAAGTTAGTGGCAGACATGATTTAATTTTATTTCTCTCTCAATGTTTGCTTGAATGACTGTAGGTTGTAATGGGACTTGCCAGGGAACGTGTGCTTATGGGTGGCTCCTTAGAAAGGCTGTTGGATCTACATCAAGCTCCAGCACCACAGTCATGCTGCTGGCTCCAAGAGGGGCCGTGTTCATTCCACTGAGGACATGGAGGCTGGTCTAGCCTCTGCCAGCCCTGTTAAAGAAAGAATAAAAAGGAAATCGAGCACAAAGCCAATGTTTAGTACAAGCCCATGCTGAGACTGCAAAAATTGGGCCTTTTAGGATTCTGGCTTCCATGGCAACTGCAGCTCTGGTTATGGGTTAGGTGCTCACACCCTTAGTGCTCAAAAAGAAAACAGGTTGTTTAAGCACTGTGGAGCCAAGTTACTGTCGCTGCGGAATTGTCAGTGTTGGCTTGCCAAGCGCCGAGGGTGCTCAGCCCTGGTGTTGGTGCAGTCGGGGGTACTTCGTGTTTAAACTGTGGGATTTTAATAATTTAGGGATTTAGCATAAGTGTTCTTACACAAACTGTTTTCAGAGGTCTGGAACTCAGCAGTAAGGATTCTGCTGTAGTTTGAAACAAATGGTAGGAAAAGACCTCATGCAAACAGAATTACCTTTCTTTGGGGACAGTATTTTTCTCTTCAGACAATTTACTTTAGGATAGAGAGCTCAAGGGTTGAATCAGTCTCTGTTTGCTGACATGTATTCAATAAAGTATCACACACCAAAGCCAAAAGCAGTGTGATGGGAGCAGTGCCAAGTCCTGAGCACTGAAAGGACTTATTTATGATCAGCGATTCCTTGTGCTTTTTTCATAATACTGCAAAACCAGCTTGGCAGCTGCTGTTCGCATGTGAAATGCAGATGGATGCTGCCAGGGGATTGCTTTGATTTCCATTCCCATTTCTGGTAAATGGCTGCACTTCACATTCAGTGTGAATCCTCCCATATTGCTCATTCATCCCTGGGAATTGGTGTCCCGAGTTGATCCTTGCCTACAGATCCCAAGTGGGGTGGTGATATCCAGCAGCAGCGGTGTGGGGCTCTGAAGTGTCCAGGGCTGTGTCTGTACCTCAGGCATCGTTTCTCTTTCCATCTTCTTGTGCTCTTGGCTGAGAACTTTTGCCCACGAGCCTGGAGAGCTTTCTGTGGGATCTCTGCACAACTGTTGTCTTTCTTCTTACCTGTGCCTAGCTGTTGTGGGGCTGCCCTTACATTCCCAGACATCGAGCTGCTGCTTGTGTTTTGCCATCATACAACCCTTTGCTGTTCAGATGGGAGGTGGGCTTTTCTCAGCTTGACTGTCCGAGGCTGCATACATTGCTGCTTCCTAAAATGTGTATGAGCCTTTCCGCATGGAAGCTGTTGTGTCAGCAGGGCTGATGGCTAGCTTGCTTTTTCACTATCATTGTTTTCTCCCCTTTGCTGGTAGGAATTTTGTGGCATTTGAAGTTTTGAGAGAAGAAGAGTTCTCGCCACTAAAAAATGCCGACACAGCTGACAAAGACACTCCGACCACTGCACGGCAAGCCCTCCTGGCCCAGCATTACCTCTGGGCTCTCAAGGCTGGGGCCAGATTTCTGGATGAAAATGGCTGCAGGATACCAGAGAAACTCAGGTAGGAACCTCTGTGATCTGCAGCTTCCCTGCCTATGGTTGCTCAGCCATGCCAGGTAGCTAATGGCATGTACTCTGCTCAACAAAGGCAGGCATAAGTTTGACTCCAGGGTGACTCAGCATGATTCTTGTTCAGTTGGTCATTTCTGAACATGCAGAGTAGTGTCCATTACAGCTTCTGCACCATTACTGACTGTGAGTGCTCCAGACAGTAATGCACAGTGCTCAGGGCTTTTGTGTCTGGCAGAGATTCCTGTCATGACTTGGCTCCTCCTATAGCAGCTCCTTAGGCAGGGGCAACCTTTTCCATCATTCTGGTTTAGCCAGGCCAAGGAATTGTAATCTGTAGTCCTCACCAGCTTCTCTGAATATGGCCCAGCAAGATTTTCAGGAGGGCTTAAGGATCAGCTATTATAGCAATTACCAATTCAGATACTTCCTGCATCATTCTAAATGGGATCTGCTTTTACTCTGTGGGGCTATTATCTCATCAGCTCATAGTTTAATAAACACACAAGCTGTTTGTTTTACTTGAAAAGCACTCTAATAAAAGCAATGTTCTTGTTTTGGTGAGAAATATTTGGGACCTGCTAATTCCCTTTTACTTTCACACTTTGTGTTTGGATAATGTGTGGTGCATGTGAATATAACAAATGTCTTATCCTTCTGTGTATCCTATTCTGGATGAGTTTTCTAAGAAGATGCACTGGTTTGCAAGCATAGCAAGAGGTTAATCCTGTGTTCTCTTCTTTAGTCTCTCAGGAACTGAAGATGCTCCGGCTGTGTGTGAGATATCTCCATTAGTGTCTTACTTTGGAGAGGTGAGAATAACTGTCTATGGAGGTATTTTTAAGCATGCAGGTATGCATCTGATCTCATTCCAAACATGGGGGATTTCTTTAGCCTGGGCTTGCTGAGAAATGGTAAGATGAAGGTTTTGAGCTTTGTGTTTGTCCTGGGTTCAGCGCTTAAACCACAACTGTTACATGTCTGGTTCACTGTGATTTACTCTTCAGCAGTTTGTTCATGCTCAGTTTTAGCCATCTGTGAAATGAGATTTGCAACAAGGCTGCAAAATTTCATCCAGACTTATGAGTACTTTGAGATCTTCTGAATGAAAATCACAGAGTATCCAAATTACAAAATTCATGGGGTCACTGTATTCAGCATGTGCTGGTCTGTGTCTGTCTCTCCCAGTGAGCACTGAGTGAGAAGTGTGATATGTGCATTTGATTTAGAGAAACCACCTCTTAGATTTCTCAAGTTATCCCTCTGCAAATAACCTGGCCTGGGAAAGCTGCTTCCATTTAGTAGCAAGAGGAGCTTCCCTATGTTGGACAGACAGGTTGAGAAGTAGTGAATTGCAGGATGCTGTGAAGAAGGGTGTTCATAAAACTAAATCTTTGCTGGGTTTCTGTATGCAGGTAGTGAACTTGTTGCAATTGATGCATTGTAACAACAAAATGAAAACAAGGCAATTTAAGTTGACTTTTCTTTGCTAATATTATTCTAATGTGAGTTAAGGATACATCTTCCCCTGCCTGCTTGTTTTTGAGATCCATTGTTTTATGGCTTATTGGTACCTCTCCTATATGAACCCCAGGCACGGGGCTGAAACATTTTGCCTGTCACTGGGGAAACTGTTGCTGTTGTCTGTCCTTCCAGTGATCTTTTCACTTTGGCTTGTCAATTTTTCTTTTAGGATATTACAGAGACTTAAAACTAGTGCAGATAACCAGTCCGATATTTTTACAAGCTAACAGTACTGTTTTCACACGTTCTCAGGGTCTGGAGGCGTACATGAAGAACAGAGACTTCCAATCTCCCTTTGTACTTGATGAAAACAAAGCAGAAATGCTAGGAAATTCTTGAAAAGGAAGGAGGCTTTTGTCTCAAATAAGATACTGTCTGTCAGTCCTATTGTAGGAACTGCCATTACTAAAATATCAGCTAGGAAGTGCATTATGAAAAACATTGCTTTGCAGTATCGATTGATGCCAAATCATTACAGCGGTTGTGTCTGCACACACACGTGTGCTCACCAGTTGTGTTTGGTAACTTCGAAGGCTGTGCCTTTTACCTCAGTCTGTTTTGGATGTGAATGAAGTTTATTAATACCTTCTGGATACCAAACACATTTTATATTCCTTATTTGCTGTGCGTACAAGTATGTCAAGGAGACAGTCGGGGACTAGTAAATGAGCTTTGCATTCAAGAAGATTAAATCACTTCAGTGCCTTCTTAGGGATTTTGTTTGTGCTGGTGAGGTTGGTGGTTTCTGATACTGTTTTTTTTCTTTGATTTGTGTGCACATGTGAAGAATCAATTTGAGGCCCCATGCTGAAATGTATGGAATGACTTTGTGTACTGGGGCCTTTCTTTCCAAAGATCCATCTTTCCTCTAATGCTGTGCTGGTTAGAAGATCCAGTACAGCAATTCCATCCGCTAACCAGATTGCGCAGAGTCTGCAGTGGGTAGGGATGCTGCTATGCGTAAGTGTTGCTTGAGGTTTGGACTCCAAAGGAGATCAAAGTAGTATGCAAATCTAGGTTTGCTGGTGCCATTCCAAGAAAACATATGGAAATATGAAGCTTTGAGTGATTGCTCTTTACAGCTGTAGGTTTTTTTATTAAAAAGAAAAAAAGATTATTTCTTTCCCCCCGCAATCCTCTTCCTGTCTATAACAAACAGTTATTTTACTTTCCATTTTTCTGTTTAATGTGTTCCATATCCCTCAAGGGGACTCCTTTAAATTACCTGAAAGTAGTAAGAAGCACGAATCCTGATGGTAGAATTTAATGCTCAACCAAAACAAATGAACCGCTGCACACAGTAGCACACCAGCTTCTCCCTCTACAGTTTCTGGACATCCTTTAGATGCCTTTTAAATACATTACTAACCATAATGCAGAGATAAGTGTCATCTAATTAAGGACACTAATAGTCAGAATGCATGTAGCATGTGAACTGGGCCCTGGCCAAGGGATCCCAGGGTGCCTGTGAGCCACAGATGATTGCTCCTGTTCAGCCTTTGCCACTGCCCTGGTAAGCTTATGCCAGACGAGCACAGAGCACACCAAAGTGGTTTCACCCTCATGAGGGTGCTGCAGGTGTACTGTTGGGTGGCCTTTGCTTGAAGAGCACTTTATACTCCTTCCCTAAATCAGGTTTAAAGAAAGATGGGGAGGAAGATGCCTCATTCGGAATGTTGTTATTTCATGCATCCTGCTTCTATTGAGGAATTGCTGATGCTGTTTTATTAAGCATAAATCTTTTAAATAACTTATGTGGCTTTTAAAAAACTTATATGTGATTCCTGTTGTGAAGCTGTATTCAGAATGGTGGAGAAGTATAAAAATGGCTTTGAGAATAAATACAGTTTGTAATTAGGCTCATGTTATCCGAAGAAAGCATCTGAATGTCAGTGGCAGTTTTCAGGTATAAGGTGTATGTGCACGGAAGTCATGAGCCTTCTGCATGTGCAGACCAGCTCATGCCAGTTTTGATTACCTCTGTTTGCTGTGCATCCGTAATTCCCATTTTTAGTATAAATTAAGCGTTTGCCTGTGATGCTCCAGTTTGTATTTTTCTTCACAGTGTTCCTATGGGTCATTCCATTGCTGTCAGTCAACTTTTATATTTGTGCCCTGGTTTTGGCTGGGATAGAGTTAATTTTCTTCGTAGTAGACTCTGTGCCAGCCAAACCCAGGACAATCTGCCAACAAATCGTGTTGCATCTTTGTGAGTATTGCTTGTTGGTTCAGGCACATGCTCCTTTTAAGGTGCACTGTGTTATGAAGAAAGCGTATTTCTGTTGCTCTTGCTAAAGTGCTTTCTTTTGAGACTTCAGTTCCTGTGGGCTTTAATCATGTGTCCACTGAGCTGTTGACTGCTTTTGGAGGTTGTTTTTGAGGGGAAGCTGAATTAGAATGCTGAATGCCTTGTCTGTTGGGGTGTTTTTCTGTAACTCCTCACATTTGAAACTGGAACACAGAAAAAAATTTGAGAGAACTTAAAAAAAAGAAAAATAGTATCTGTCCTGTATGTAGCAAAGTAATTCTGGTATGCATTGTGAAATGAAGAAAGTACCTGAAACAAAGGGAAGGCCCTTAGTACTCCAGAAACCTTTGGACACCCAAGCATTTTTATAATAAAGCTGTTACTGTGATTTCTATGTGTCTGTCTGTGTTTCTTGTCCATGAGGAAAATGCACTTGTTGTCTTTGTCCCTGTATGTCACGGGTGCTGTCATCATGGCTGCAGGACACTGCATGTCAGCGATGGCCTGACTGGAGTGCCCCTGCTGCAGAGGTCCTGGGGGATGTGGAACTCAGCAGAGGGCAACTCCTGACAGGGTTTGACACTGTGGATGTGTCATTTTCATCAGAAGATTCCTCTTGCCCACATTCCTGGTTGTTTGGTGGGTTTGTTTTTCAAGCTTTTAAACACAGAATACTGAGGGGAGGGAGTTTCATTGTGGGTAGTCTGTGGCTTTCCTTTCTTTGAAGTAGAATTGAGCCATCTGAATCTGAGTCAGGCCTTCACAGCTGCTGGGTAGGTTATGAGCCCTCACTCTAGCACAGCTTTTGCTCAGCTTCCCAGTGACAGCACTTTTAAAACTGGGCTTTATTTATAGCACAGTCTTTGGTGGAAGTTGGTATTTTCTCACGAATGACGGATCATCCTCTTTTGGAGGCTTGGTGCTGAACCCAGCAAAGGTCAGAAGCAGATATTCCATCTTCCTGACCTGTTTTGCTCCATGTTTCTCTGTTGACTCACCCATGAAGGCTGCTGGCGTTTTTAGTATGTTTTTAAGCTACATGAACCAGTAGTTTCCTGTGATAGGAAAACAAATACTAAAAATAAATGCGTGCTTCAGACTTCTGTTAAATTGTTCCTCTACTTGTCTCTGCAGTGTTTGCCTCTGTCAGAATTGTTTGCTTGGGTTTTTTTGGGATCATGAAGTGCTCAGAAAAAAACCCCAAATTTTCATTTCTCCTGGAAATCCGTTGTGGAGGTAGACTCCAAATTTAAAGGCTCAAATGATGCATCTTAACTAAATAGTTAGAGCTGAAGGTGAATGCAGTGACAGCACTTAAAGCCAGTGCTTCAGTTCTTTACTTTTCCTGTTGGATTACAAACCTGATCTAGAAGTAATCACTATTACAAAACCAGTCGTGTTGTGGCTCTCAGTGTGTACATCACTAAAGAGTGTTCCTCCCTATTCCTCTACACCCACTGATAACATCCTTCCTCCTTTCTGGTGAAGATGCAGAGAACTATTTGCACAGGGATTGACAGCTGGGGGTCCGTGGGGAGGCAGGAGAGGGGAGGAGTTGTGTGGACAAGAGAACCCTGCTGAGCGGCAAAATTCAGTGCAGGATCTTATGGAAGGGTTGTTTACACAACTGCTTAAGTTGATTTTCACCTGCTCACATGCATCCTTTCACAGATTTCAGCTGTCTCCTCTCAGGGCCGAGCTGTCTGCCCAGGACTCTGTGTGTGTGATGCAGGGGATGAGGGATGCCGGCTGTAAAGCATGTCTCTGGGGCTCTCACTGGTGAGTGATAATGACATTAGACAGCTCTTCTCTGTCTTTTCAGAAGCAATAGTTTGGGGTTTTCCTTTGCTGTGCTCACTTCCCTGGCAGACTGGCAGGAGGAGCAATGCTGTGAAACGGAGCTCATCCTCTTATCAGGGTGCAGTGTCCAGTGCTGTGGCCTTACTGGAGCATGGTTCCCCAAGGTGGGTGGGCGCTACCCCTCCCTGAGCATGACCAGTTAGGATGCTACTGCAGAGGGTCCAGCAGAGACCAACAAGGATGATCAGGGGTTCTCATCAGGGTCTTCTCATCTCTCCGATGACAAGAGATTGCAGGAGCTGGGACTGTTTAGCCTAGAGAAGAGCAGCCTGAGAGGGGATCCCATCAATGCAGATCAGTATCTCAAGGATGGGTGCCAGCAGGATGGTGCCAGGCTCTTTCCAGTAGTGCCCACTGACAGGATGAGGAGCAGTGGCCATAAACTAACACACAACAAGTTTCACCTTAACAGGAGGAAGGATTTCCCTTTGAGGGTGGCAGAGCCCTGGCACAGGCTGCCCAGGGGGTTCTGGAGTCTGCCTCTCTGGAGCCATCCCAAACCCGCCATGGACACATTCCTGTGTGCCCTGCCCTGGCAGGGGTTACACTGGATGATCNTTAACAGGAGATTTCCCTTTGAGGGTGGCAGAGCCCTGGCACAGGCTGCCCAGGGGGTTCTGGAGTCTGCCTCTCTGGAGCCATCCCAAACCCGCCATGGACACATTCCTGTGTGCCCTGCCCTGGCAGGGGTTACACTGGATGATCTCCAGAGGTCCCTTGAACCCTAACGATTCTGGGGTTGTGTGACTGATGGGAACGTGGAGGCCCTTCCATGGTCGAGCTGTTTTCCCTGAAGCCTTTCCACAAGCACATTTCTGTTTATGTTTCTTTCATGCCAGTATTGCTGTGACTGGTCTCTACATTATAGCCTCACAACACGGAGGAGAAGCGAGGGGCTCCCAGCCTCTCCTTACATGCTATCTCCTGCCCAGGCAGCTGAAGACAGGTGAAGCGAGGGACATTCACCCCACACAGCACCGAAAGCGCTGCCCGCGCCCGGGTGTCCGGTGGCTCCGCTCGGAACCGGCCCCAGCCCGGCTCCCGCCTCCTGCCCCACGGCTGCCGCGGCCACAGAATCCCGGAAGTGCTCCCGGCCTAGAGCGGCGCCCGGAAGCGGCCGGGAGGAGGCGCGGTGATGGCGGCCGGCGCGCGGGGCGGTGGGCGGGCAGGCTGCGGGCCCTGAGGCGCCGCCATGTACTCGGCCGCCGCCGCCGCGCCGCCTCGCCGGGACTTCATTTCCGTCACCCTCAGCCCGGAGGAGGCGGCGGTTTGGCCCGGCGGCTACAACAACAGCAAGGCCTGGCGGCGGCGCTCCTGCTGGCGGGTGAGGGCGGCACCCGCGCCCGGAGAGGGGCCCGGGGTGGCGCGGGCGCAGGCCCGCAGGGGGTGGCGGGTGACGGGTACCCGGTACCCGGGGCTGGGGCTGGGGCCGGGCGGGCCGAGGGAGCGGGCGCTCAGGAGCGGCCCTGCCCTGGGTTGGGGGCGGGAGGGGGGAGACCCTGGCTTGGCCCCGCCCTCCCCGCTCCGAGGTGGGTGTGGGGCCGGGGCTGGGCTCTTGATGGGGGTGCCCTGGTCTGTGGGGTGCTGGGTGGCAGGTCCCGGGCGGGCCGGGGTCTGTGCGGCACGGGTTGAGTGCGGGTGCGCGAGGTCACAGCTTAAGGGTTTGCAGCAGAGCGGGCGGGGGACACGGTGTGAGTTCGAGGGGAGTCCTGCCGGCTGCCTGTGGGCGTTTGAGGGGCAGCACTGCACTCTCCGGGCATGGCAGAGTGGGGAGTTGTGGTCTTGGTGCCCTTGCCCCTGTTTTAGGGCTTGAAGCCCGGTCGTCTGCCCTAGGAGAATAAAGGGAATGGTTCTGCTTTCTACGGGAAGACTTGAGTGTGAGGAGATAGCAAAGCTCCAGCAAAGCTGTATGGAAGTGACCTTCTTGCCACTTGGGGGTGAGAGTCGGGCAGGCAGCTTTACCACAGTGGGAGTCTTGGGCTGGAGACAGGGTGGGGAAGTGTGAGTCAAAAGGACAAGGTAACCCTTCCTTATTCCTTATTGGCAAAAAAAGTGAGATAGTGGTAAATACCCTCATGTATTTTTGCCTCATTCCTACCCACCCCAAGACACCACAGTCAATGCCTCTTTTCATATCCTGCCCTGAAGTAATAGGGATGCTAGGTTTCAAGCATTCTTCTGCAACTGGGAGATGATGGTATGGTTTGCCATGCAGGTGGAGATGAAGGTGCAGGAGTGAGATCAGTGTCTTGCTGCATAGAGCAGTGTTTACAGGGTTACTGTAGTGCTAGCACTGTGGGAGGACATCAGGAAATGTGAGCTGTGGTGCTTGGCAGTGTGAGTACATGGACAGTTCTTCACTGAGGACTCTGGGAAGTGCTGTGGGGTGTAGAGTGGTTTGTAGGAAACTGCAGGCTGTTCCCAAGTGTAGTGTTGCACTGGATCACACACTCTGTATGCCAGAACCAGTAATTACAGGCGAAATGCTTCTCTGGGGAATATTGGTAAGACTGTTAGAGAACTGACAAGATGGTAATTTAGCAGTTAAACATTAATTCTGACTGCTCGCTTTCTCTAAATGGAGGAAACTTTTCTATTAGGCTAACACAGCATTTGCTGTCTGACTTTGAGTGATTTTGTTGTATATACTTCAGTTTTGAAAACACAGTTTTGCCCAGGACTGAACTTGAAAAGGTCGTGGTTTTGTCCTGTCAGTTTTCCTGTTGCTTTATTTCATTTTCATGTTGTGACTGTGACAGTTCCATTTGTGTCTGTCAGAGGCAGGAGGCCTGGCTCCTCTCATCCTGCGACTGGTACTTAGCTTGTTGTGAGTCTTTCTTCTTTGCTGCTTTTTAGGTTTTGTACCACTTTCTCCCGTGTCTTATTTTGCACGTGTGTTCTGCAGCCAGAGGAGGAAAGAGCCTTCTGGCTTGTTTCCCATGGCACCTGGCAGGTGCACAGGTGGAACTCATCACACTGGGTGGTGCTCTCTGGACTCTCAACCTTTAGCAGTCTCTGCAGTTCTTGCAGCAAGTGGCTCTGACGTTCCTCTGAGCCTGCCATGCTGTATGCTAGCATATTATATTCTTGTTTTCTCTAATCATCAAAGAAAACAAGCAATGGACGCCTGCAGTTGGAAGTAGAGGGTAAAATTAAACCTATGTTTGTTTTTGAGTAGGATCTTTATGCCGTATTAAGTATTCTTCTTCTTATTTTCTCTCCTAAAGAAATGGAAGCAGCTGTCTCGACTGCAGCGGAGCGTAATCCTCTTCCTGTTTGCCTTCTTGGCAGTCTGTGGTGTCATTTCATACACAAGCATGGGGGAACCATGGAAAAGTAGGTGTCCTGCATAGCTTGGAATGCCGTGCTCTATTTAAAAGATTGTTATAGTTCTTATCACTAGTTTTTATTTTTATTGACAGTGACTGGCTGTATCCATTAACGTGTAGGATTTTATGTTTGGATGACTGGTTTCTACTTAATCAGAAATACATCTGCCCTTTCACGGTTTATCTTGACTAGAGTAACGTCCTGTTTTAGTTGGTGAAGGTTTGGAGGACGAGGGTGGGTGTTTTTATGTTTGTGTGTAGATATTGGTAACCCAAATCTAAACAATAGAGTTAGATCATAGAATCATAGAATGGTTTGGGTTGGAAAGGACCGTAAGATCATCCAGTTCCAACCCCCGTGCCATGGGCAGGGACACCTCACCATGTCACCCAAGGCTCTGTTCAACCTGTTCTAGAACACTGCCAGGGATGGAGCATTCACAGCTGCCTTGGGCAGTCCATTCCAGTGCCTCACCACCCTTACAGTAAAGATCTTTTTCCTTATATCTAACCTAAACTTCCCCTGTTTAAGTTTGAATTCATTACCTCTTGTCTGATCACTACAGTCCCTAAGGAAGAGTCCCTCCCCAGCATCTTTGTAGGCCCAAGATAATCCTCTCTTGGCTTTGATTGTACATCAGATTAGAAATTCCAAGCTTTTCTACAGTACAAAGGCACATTTACCTTTGTGTCGTGGTTTAAACCCAGCCACGCAGCTGGTTCACTCACTCAGCCCCCTCTTCCTTGCCCTCCCCTGCTTCCAGAGGGATGGGGAGGAGAATCAAAAGAATGCAACTCCCACAGGTTGAGATAAGAACAGTTCAGTAACTAAGGTATAACACAAATCACTGCTGCTGCCACCAATAATAATAATGATAAAGGAAAGAACAAGGGAAAAGAATGCNAGTAACTAAGACACAAATCACTGCTGCTGCCACCAATAATAATAATGATAAAGGAAAGAACAAGGGAAAAGAATGCAGCATCTCACCAACCACCAACAGGTAACTCACGACACCCCAACCCAACCAAGCACTGACCCAATACCTCCTCCAACCCCCCAGAGCACTCGCCCTTCTGGATAACTCCCAGTTACATCCTGGGCATGTCGTGCTATGGTATGGAATACCTCTTGGGTCAGTTTGGGTCCTGTCCCTGCTTCCTCCTGGCCTCCCCTCCTCCCTGGCAGAGCATGAGGCACACAAAGTCCTTGGTCAGAACAAAACATTCGAGCAGTAACTAAAACCATCCCTGCTATCAGTTTTGTTCCCAAGTTGAGTCAAAACACAGCTGCACCAGCTCCTAAGGAGGATTAAAACTGACTGCTATTGCTGACCCCAGGACACTTTGATACTCTCTTACTGCCTGTATTGAGAAGCTAAACCAACAGGAAGTAATAAAAAGCACGTGCCTTTTAGCATTCTCCTTGTATATTAGGGAGGGTTATAGGGTTAGGGTTTTGCCAGCAGACACTTTGCATCTAACAATTAGTGTGTGTCTATCAATGTTCTGTGAATGAAAAGCCTTTTTGGATGTGCATGTAGTATGTGAATGCAGAAAGTGACTTTCTGGCCAGAGCCTAAACTGTTGCTTCCTTGTGCTGAGCAGTTTTGTGTGTTTAGGTATAACAAGCAAATCATCAGATGATCAGAATTCAGAACCAGAAATTCCTGGATTAAAGCTGGCAAATCCAGCTGTTCTACCACCACCCCAGAAAGCAGATGCCAACCTTGGAGACTACCCAGAGCTTTCACCGCAGGTACTATGAGAAGAAATGAGTTTTATAAAGCAGCCAAAGGGTTTGTGAAAGGTGTAAGTCGTGCTTGGTGCCAACAGCTGTTGAGGAGAAAGGAGTTACAACTTGCAGTAAAAGTCTGCGCTAAGAGTAATGCTCTCCATTCAGGAAGGCCTTTGGTATAGTATTTCTTGGCTTTACCTTTTTTTATGTAAGTGTTCAGTATACTATTTCTCAATCACTGATATACATAGGAGAGGCAGGACTTCAGATCACAGTGACCTCTTACTTGGCTGCTATGATTGATTTGTTTGGACTTGGATGTCAGTGAGGAGCCTAAACAGAATTGTGCCTGAATATGGGACATAGGATACAGTGTCACTATGTCACTGAACTAGAACAGCTTTTCTGGTAGCCTGAAAACTAGCAGCAAATAGAACAGATGTTACAGGTTTTGGAGGGTTACATTTGTGGGGAGTGCGATGGGAAGTAAACATGAACTAACTGTGGATTAGTGGAATAGAGAACTCATGGTTAATGTGGAGCATAGCAGTAGAGGTAGTTTAAAAGTGAATTATCAGTGTAAACTTAACTGAATCATTTTACCCCAAGTTTAGAACAAACAGAACCCCAAGGTCTTCACTGTGCCCTCCGTTCAGGGCAGAACTTGCATGCAGATACTCTATCAAGATGAGATTTCTCTGAAGTTAGGTTTAACACTGGAATGCTGTTGATCTGTGGTTTGGAATTTCACCATCTCTGTAACCTAACAAGCAAAATATTTTTTTTCTTCATTTTGTCAGAAGCCGCCAAAACCTCCCCATGTTCGGCGTGGTCCTTCCAATCTCCAGATCAAGCCAGCACGGAAGGATATGAGGCTGAATACCCGACAAAGCAGCAGCAGGGTTGTAGAAGAGCTGGTTCAGGCCGATAAGGAAGAGAAAACAGAGAAATCTGTTATCAGGTAGAAATGTTTCCAGCAGGCTACAGTGCTCTCCCTCCTCACCCCACCCAGATCAATTGGCTGTAGGAGTGAAAATTGTAGGAGCTCTCTGTTGCCTGGAGTTGATTTCTTTCCCGGAGAGGGACTTTTTACAAGGGTAGTGACAGGACAAGTGGGAGTAGCTTTAGACTGAAAGAGGGGGACTGTGAGAAGATCTCAGTAAGAAGCTCTTCCCTGTGAGGGTGCTGAGGTGCTGGCACAGGCTGTCCAGAGAAGCTGTGGCTGCCCCATCCCTCACAGTGTTCAAGACCAGGACTTAGAACAACCTGCTGTAGTGGAAGGTGTCCCTGCCCATGGCAGGGGTTTGGAACTGAATGAGCTTTAATGTTCCTTCCTACCCAAACCGCTCTGTGAGTCAGTGATTCTATGACATATTTGTTCTCAGGCCTGGCCTGACAGCTGTTGATACTGCTAGGCTGATATATGCAATTTCGATGAACATGCAGCTTTTCTGGTTTTACTCTTTGAACCACAGAGGTGCAGAAGATTTGGAGCTCTACAAGACTGTATTTCTAATGCACTTGAATGCTCCTAATGCTTGGGAGAATTCCCAGTGACTGTAGGTTCCTGATATTTGTTTTGTTGTAAATATTAAAGAACCATTATCAATCCATTAATACTCACAGGTGTCTGTGTCCTTGGCCAGACTTGGACAATTACACCAGTGTCAGTGCTACTTACAGGTATGATGCCACTAAACACTTGGGCTTAAGCCGAAGTTCAACTGGCAGAAGCTGTACATGTGTATGTAGTTGTATGCATGTAGCTGTACATGTAGGCTTACTCCCTTCTTACAAAAGATTAAGTTCAAAGACCCCTTACGCGTATACAGTAACATCTTTTACAGAGGGTCTATGATGCTATATTATATTTATACAAAATTATTCCCTAAGATATTATTGATCTAAATCTTTTGATTTGGGAATAACTCAAGGGATGTATCTTGGATATAGAAGATTATTACATGTTCAGCAGAATTTCTTAAGATTTGGAACACTAGGCTTGGTTTTTATTATATTTGTGTCCTTTTCAGCACTGGCACAGCTGAGCTGATCATAGCATTAGAACCATGCCTACATCAGCATTTTGGCTACTGGTATCTGAAACCTCCCAGAATGACTTTGTTTTATTCCTATAGCATAAGCAGAAGCTTATGAGCTAGGCTCATAGAGTTAAATGGCAGGCACAGGGAAACTTAGGAGAGCAATGAGAGCATAGTGAAGACTAGTTACAAATTTAAAGGATGAAAGTGAGAAATGAAATGAGATGATTTATGTAAGTCATAAGGTGTGCTGACTGTAAGCGACAAACTTCAGAGGTCCTATAAGCTTGGCTCCCTTAGGAGGCATATTATGAACTCAAAGGCAGCACACCTGTATATTAAACAGCAAGGTTGAGATCGTTTCATCTTGGTACAAATTTGACTGGGCTTGAAGTCAATTCTGAAAGACTTTTCCTTCAGGAGATTCTTAATATAACCCTGTGAGAACTGATACATGCATCTGTGGTGGCAGGGAAAGCTGTGAACCCCTTGGTAGTAAAGCAGGTGCTTTAAGCTGCTTGTCCTTTGTCCTTATTCATGATTTTTTGATGATGATTGTTTGTGTGGTACCATTTAGTGTTTGTGCTTTTAATACCCCATTCTCAAGTGTTTTAATTCTTTTTAGAAGTACCTTATTAAGTTCCATTGCCAAAATATTTAACAAAATTGCAAGAGCTTGTAAGATTTCTTAATCCAGTAAAATTTCCCTGGTGCAAATGTCTTTGAACTGAGAAATTATCTAGTGGACAGTGTGGTTATTTTGATTCATGATACAAAATCCAACTCCTGTTTTATCAAAGTACTGTGAGAAAAAGGAAATGCAGAAATAAGTCCCATTCATTTGCATGACTTTTCCGGGGTCAGATTAAGTCTGAATTACAGTCTCTTGGATTTGCAGCTGGAGAGGAGCAGTGATAGAACCTGACCAAAGCACTGAACCTCCTTCTAGTAAAAAAAAGGAATCAGAGAAACCTTCATCTGTGGAAGCTGAAGACCAGAAGGAGCCAGGTAAACAGTACAGTTGATTGTACCTTTATATCTGTTCACTTTTATGGTTGAAGTTCTCCAGTTTCTCCCCACATAAATCTGCTGTATTTATTTATTTTAATTAAAGGAAACAAAAAGTGTAGGAGCAGTGATTCACCTCAAACAGCCAAGCCCTTCAGTGTCCTTGTTCCACCGGGGCAGGCTTCACTCCCACTCACCTTCAGAATCTGAATAGTGACAGATATGGGAGGAGGCAGACATTCCCATCTTTTACCCAGGGAAACATATTCTGAAGAGGGAGAATGTGAAGGGGACAGCTTCCTTTTTCAGCTGCAGTTTCCTTTTGTTCTTCAAATACAGGGAAAGTGACTTCCTCCCTGAATCAAACTGTCACTATTTTTAGTGCTCAACAGAAGGCTGTAGAAGCTGGTTTTGCAGTTGCTGCCCTGTGGAGTATATAGCCTGTTGTTCTGCTTTCTGGGTTCAGGCAGGGACGTTCTGATATGTGAATGCAGCCTGTTGGATATTTGAATCTTGCTAGCAGGAGATGTAAAGGGTTTGTTACGCTGCGTGATGGTTCCTGCTCCAGACAAACTTTGTTTCTCATTTTTGAAAATTTCAGCTAGTGGGCTTGAAGGTTTTCGTGGTGTAAGATGAGCTCAACTTCATGGCGTGCCGCAGGCAAAGATTTCAGTGGAACCCTGGAAAAAAGACATGGCTTTACCCACGATGGAAAATGTACATTTTCCTCCCTTTTTGTATGAAATGAAAAATACAAGAGAAACCGTTTTGTAGAAGTGATTTTAAATGTAGCAGAAAGGAACGAGTAAGACAGAGAAGCTGAAGCAAAACTGCTGTGTGGTGAATTACCTGAGGACTGTTTTGTTAAGCATATGTATTTAGCAGTTGAATTACAGGTGATTTAAGCAATCTTAATTCCAGTATTTCCTGACTTTCAAGTCTTTGAGCTTTAGTGACTTTCATCTAACAACTCTGCTCTTGTTTTGACGCTTTATTTGTAAAAGTGACCTCTTTTTGGCCCCGGAAAGATCTCTGTTTCCAACTGGTTGAATTGCTGACCAGAAACACTGACTGATTATTCCATAGAAGAAAGGCTGTACTGGAAAGAATAACATGAGGATAGCTTTGCCATTACACTGATCATTGAGTTTGGAAGAAAGTTTATTTTGGGTAGAACGCAGCAGAATGGTGTCCAATATAGCTGCATAACTCCCCTGCGGAAGTCTTGAGCAAGGTGCCATTTTCCTTTTGCAGTGCCCATAAATGACCGTCAGATGGCTGTGATAGAAGCATTCCGCCATGCATGGAAAGGGTATAAGGAATTTGCCTGGGGCCATGACGAGCTGAAGCCTTTGTCCAAGTCCTACAGCGAGTGGTTTGGACTTGGGCTTACCTTAATAGATGCCTTGGATACCATGTGGATATTAGGCTTAAAAGAAGGTAACTATTTTTTTTTTCCTCCATATTTTCCCCTCCAAAAGAATTCCATATTTTCTGTTCAGGTCGTACAGTTCTGAGTTCTGAGGGGAACATTTATTATGTGTGGCCAATGAATGTAATTTTCCTGTGAGGGTAAATACACACACACATATATAGGAAAACAGTAAGTATAAAAATAAATTCCCTTCCCCCAACAACTGTATTACAGGACTCCATTTTTCTTGGAATAGCATTTTGAGCCAGAAAAGAAAATATTTCACTATTGCATTGTAACAGTGGATATATCTGCTAGAAACTGAGGAACATATTAATAAGCCTCATGATTTTTCTGCTTCTCTACTAAGACCCTAGTGCTGTCCTTGTGCCCTTCAGTCTTGGGTAGCTCTGTAAGCTCCTAGGTTATGTTTTATCGCACCTAATATCAGTATTTCATGCCTGGATTTAAGAAAGTTGTTTCTGTAAGGAATCAAAGGATGGGGAAGGGGAGTGTTCAGTACCTCGTTCCAGAGCTGTTCTGCTCTCTGTGGTTTTCTCACACTCATTCTGGAAGTGGTTATGTTAGAAGACTTTCAAACCTATTTTAAAGCTTAGTAAAAGGTGCTGCAATTCTTTTGCAATAAAGTTGCTTACTCAGTGGTTCAGAGGGGTTTTTGTTGTTAGTTTTAATGTGGTGCAGGGGTTGTCTTTAGTGGTAATCAAAAATTTTCTGGAAGTGCATTATTTAACCTTGGTAGATGGCCACCTCTGTCAGCTTGTATTGATCATGCAGCTGTCAGCTTGTATTGATCATGCAGTTTCTTTTGTCAGGATAGAAAGAAAAGAGCTGCTAACAAAGGGGCAATAATAAGACAAAATTGTCATGGTTCTGTCTCTCCTGACTTTGCAGTTTGTGTAAAACATTAAATCAAATGAAAACTCCTTATTACGTGTCTGCAGCTGTAGTCCTAAGCAGCCTGTCTTACAGTTTCACCACGCTGACAGTTGCTGCTATTTGTTTTTCCTCATAAAAAGCTAATGATTAACTGCATAGAGCTTTTAAAATAAATTATTAGTAATGTAGCTGTGTTGAAAATGAGCTCTTGATGAAGGCTTCTTCATATTTTATAGCAGTTGGTCTTCTGATTGCCTTAGAAAGCTCCTGGGATTTTTCTGAATAACAAATGCTATAGAGATGAAAGTTAATCTTTCTTACAAGCTGGTAAATATTGATGCTTGTGTAAGAGGAATTTGTATTTTTTATTATACTACTGGATAGTGCTGGCATCTGACAGTGGCGTTTCTGCTGTGCTTCTCATTGGACCAAGATCCAGTATTTAGCCAACATCCAAGACATTTTTTCCCTTGGGGACACAGAGGCATCTTTTTGCTTTAGAGTTAAGCTCCTGTGGAATGCTTTCCATTTCTGGGAAGCTGGTGATTCTTTGCAGCTGCTCACAAGTAGGAGTTCCTGGAAGGTGTGAGAGTTTGAGATAGCTTAGTCTTCACAGTTACAGGTGTGAGCCAGTTCATTTGCACCATGGAGTTAGTGGTGCTGCTGCTAAACGGACTGTTGAATCTCAAATGGGTTGTTCTGTCTCTTTTGCATTCCTTTCTGAATTCGTAGCATGGTAAACAGCGCTTTCTGTTTCTGCAGAAAAACTTGCAGACTGTTGGGATTGTAGGGGTTAAGTGCTGAAGCAGGAGGCAGGCTCCCCAGGACATGACTAGACTAAAGACAGTAAAGGCCCTTATGTGAAAATGTTATCTGTTACCTTGGTAGTTAACAGCTTTTGTTTAAAAAGATTTAATTGTGGAAGTGTAATGAATTCTCTTGACAAGTCAAATGGACGGACTTAGGCGATGTTAATTTCTGGACTATTTTAATAAAGAATTCCTCAATTTCTTCTTTCTTTAGACTACTAGGAACTCTTCATTTTCCTAGATATTTCTGTCTTTGCATCTGTCGTGTATACTGAGTAAGAATTAAGCCAATGGTATTCAAACTACTCCCAGCATGTGCTCTTCATTTTAGTTTTCCATCTAAAATTACAATTGCTCCTGATAGATAGAAGTAACTGTCATGGATATATGGAGTACTAATACCTCTAGTCTAGTTTCTGGAACATGCCAGAGGTTCATAACTGAACTACTTTTATACTTTGCAGAGTTTGAAGAAGCAAGAAAATGGGTAGCAAACAATTTAGTGTTTGATAAAAATGTGGATGTGAACCTTTTTGAGAGCACCATTCGTATCCTGGGGGGCTTGCTGAGCACCTACCATCTCTCCGGAGATAGCCTCTTCCTGGAAAAAGCTGTGAGTGACTCGTTTTACAAGTGGAACTGGATTATGTATTCCACATGGGACAAAGTTGAGGGAGTATTCATCAAAAAGCTAAATGTTGCTCTTTTTTGACAGTTTCATAATTAAAGTGGTGGGAAGGGATTTACCATTATTCTTTTAAACCTGTGCTTCTTTTTGCTCTCTGGATAACTTCAGATCTGTGCTGTATCAGGTGTTCTTAAGTGTCTGTTCTTCTGTTGATGAAGAGCTGAGCATAATAAAGTTCATAAAACATAAAAAGAAATAAATGGCAAAGAGTAATAGCTGTCATTTGTCACCTTTTCTATGTGTCTTAAGAGCATCAGTCACCTTTATAGATTGCCTAGGTGAAGTCAATGACTTCAAAATTACATCACATTGCATAGGGATTGCAGACTCAGATGAGGCATGGTAGAAACAAGGTAGAAGAAATCCATGACCTTTTTTAATTCTTGGCTTTCTGGTACCATATAAAACTAAGCTCCTGTTCTCTCTTTTTTGCTCTGCTTGGTGAAAGCAAATCTAAAGGGGTGTGTATTTGTTCATTTGTTGTTTTGTCCTGTTTTGGGGTTTTTTTGGTTTTCTTTAGAAAGACATTGGAAACAGGCTTATGCCAGCATTCAGGACCCCCTCCAAGATACCATATTCTGATGTCAACATTGGCCGGGGCACTGCACATCCTCCTCGCTGGACATCTGACAGCACTGTGGCAGAGGTGACCAGTATCCAGCTGGAGTTTAGGGAGCTGTCTCGTCTCACTGGCGATCAGAAATTCCAGGTATGGAAGAACCAGTTGATGTTTTTCTCTTTTTCCACCTCTCTACAGCTCCACCACTGACTCTCCATCAATACACATGGTCGCTGTAGTCGCTAAGTGATAAATGTGAAACATTAGATGAGAGAAGGAAAAGAATCAGTGAATTTCCAATTATTGTCTTAAATATAAAAAAAAGAGTAGTGGAAGCGAATATTTTTTTTCCTCAGAAACAGATTTTGATTCACAAAAAAAACCCCAAAACGCCAACCAACCAACAAAACCCAAACCAACAACAGCAACAGAACAAACAGCAGACACAGACCATAACAAAATGAGAGCAGATGCCATCCTTCCCCTCTCTCAACCCCCCAGTTTTTTGTCATTGACATTTTTGTTTAACACTGGGTTGTCAGATTTTGAGAAAATAGGTTCCCCTGAGCAGGGGACTGTGAAAATTCCTCTTTTAAGATGTTAGAGTCCTGTGAGCCATTTCTTGATGTCATTATCTAAATGCAAAGAACAAAACCCTGGTGTTGCTATCCAAAGAAGTCGAATGTGTCTCACTAGGTAACGCTCTGACAGCAGGACACAGTAGAATGAAAAGTTAGTTGAAATAAGAATAATTCCAGAGAAAACAATATTTTCTACTCCTCTTTTGTTTGGCCAGGTTGTTTTATTGGTTCGAACTCTGTCCACAGCTCAAGCTTTGAAGACTGCAGTTTTTTAAGGAAATTGTAGCTGTTGTTTGTTTCATGTAGTTGTTACTTTAGCTGGACTTGTATTTTGCAAATATGAGGAAATCACCTCAGAGTCCTTTGCCATAGTACTGGCTTTCAAGTGGGCTTACTTGATGGAAAGGAAATAGTTTAATTATTTCAGAGTACTTAAATGTACCCAGAACTTCATGATTTGAAAGTCAGAAAGTTTTAAATCCTGTATATAATATATTGCATAAAATCCTGTGTATAATATACTGCATAAGCTGAACTTGAGGTCCCTGATGGTAATTTGAGGAAGAATAGTTAAAGGTTTGTTATTGGCCTGAAGTTACAAGCCACAGTTTTGTGCCTCATTTATACTTGTCATTCATATTTTCTGTTTTCTTTCTTTTAGAAAGCTGTAGATGAGGTGATGAAGCACGTTCACACCCTCTCAGGGAAAAATGATGGACTAGTGCCTATGTTCATAAACACCAACAGTGGGCAGTTCACTCACTTGGGTGTCTATACTCTGGGAGCCAGAGCTGACAGCTACTATGAGTATTTGCTCAAGCAGTGGATTCAGGGGGGGAAAAAAGAAAATGAGTAAGTTTTTTCTGCTTCTCATATTGGTGTGAGAATTGTGTGAGCTGTAAAACTTTCCGTCGTAGTTTGCTACTTAAAGAAAAATAATGTATGTGCCCAACAGTCAACTGACAATATCCTTGTTTCTATAAGCAAGCTAAGCAAGCAAGAGGAACCTGTGGTACCTTGGTGAGAGTTAAGCTTAGTCTCAAAACTTCTTCTAAGAAAATTTCTCTTCACATTAGATGTGAGGAGTGTTACACAGAGGAGAATTAAGTCTTTGCAGAGAATAATTAGACACTTCTAACAAACTGATGGTACTCAGTTTCACCAGCCATGTGTTTCCCCTTGGTCTGTCAGGGAAAGGTGAGTCTGAGGTGGGAGATTTAATCCATAAGGAAAAACTTCCCTTCAGAAGAAGAGAAGTCTGAAGTTTGATGTGTGTGTAAACTTTGCTTTAGGTCTCTTATGTTTTTTTTTATCTGCACTGGATAAATGAAAGAAAATGTTTGCAAGGAGCAGAGGAATGAGAGGTATTGGGAAAGGAGGTTTCCTCCGAAACAAGATAAAAAAATCCAAGCAGTTTTTGTCTGCTTCTAAGCTAATTATGCTGGGCTTGTTCACACTGAGGGGTTTCCTGCACTGACACTGGATCTCTCTGAGCCATTTCTTTTTATCTGAGCAGGTGCATCTCTACAAAGAAAGCTTGATCACTGCTCTTCCCCAGCCATACCGCACTGTAAGCAGACCATGGGACCATGAATGATAGCATTTTGTAAATCTCAGTATGGAATTATTCAGCAGGGTTTTTTTTCTACATAAAAGTGCTGTGAAACAAGGGAAATTCTAATGGAATACTGTGAAGCAATGTTTCACAATGATAATAGTCAAATATTGGGAAAGATTGTGCAAAATCGTTGAATGTCCAGCTTTGGATGGAGATACTATTGCATTTCTGGATGGAGAAAGTAACAAATTGCTCTGATAAACCTCAGGCCATCTGATCTAATTGGATCTGCTTCAGAGCAGAGTGTTGAAGTAGGCACCTGCAAGAGCTCCTTAACAGCCGAGGTTTTCTCTTACTTCAATTACTGTACTTGTGAGCGTTCCTGAAATAAGGTTTAGTTATTGCCTAGAAACATAGTTGGAGGTCTGTTTTCTTTGGTATTTAAATGTAGGGTTTACTTGAAAAGTAAACCAGACACTGCTAGATGGTAGTCATACCTAATCAATAGCCAGTTGGTGGTGACTTTGAGGGTCTTTTAGGTCAGTTTTCACATTTGGTCAAATATTTTTATTTAGACTGAAATAAGAGTCTCCAAAAGGATTGTGCTGAACATCACCTGTGATTAAATGTGTTCTGACTGCGTATATGTGAGCCAACTGTGAATGATTTTAATTCACAGGCTGTTGGAAGACTATATGAAAGCCATAGAAGGAGTGAAACAGCATCTTCTTCAGAGATCCCAACCGAAGAAGCTTACTTTTGTAGGAGAACTTGCTCATGGCCATTTCAGTGCCAAGATGGTGAGAAGTACAGCTAACTATTCTGGGAAGTGCAGCTGCATTTAAAAAACAACAGAAGAAACCAAAAACCACCACCAAAAAAAATCAACCTGGGGAGAGGCAAAGACAAAGCTTCTGTGCTGTCTCTCTCCCTTCCCTCCTCCATAGATAGACACGTATATAGCCAGTGTGATGGCAGTGCTGAGTAACTAGTTTGTAGATACTAGTCAGGTGTGCAAACCAGGGGCCTTTTCTTTGAGTTCTTCTAGGAAGTCAGTTTATGTTCCTGTAAGACTGAAAATGTTGGTGCTGGAGTCAAATTTTCTTTCTCTTGTTTTCTGCCTTGGACATAACATTCCAGTGTTGGAAACTGTTAAGGCAGTGCTTGCTGTATCTATTATTTATTTTCCATAATTAAAGGTGTACATGGACACTTGCACACTGAGCTTGTCGGAGTCACCTTCAAAAAAGAACAAGGTGATTTAGTACTGTGTTACTGATAATTGTGGAGAGTTTTGTCCATGACCCTTGATTCTTTCCCTACATGTAGGATTATTTAGTAAACTCTATGCTGTTTGCTGTAGGAAGAATTGATTGAGCTCAACTTCCTGCTCTTCATTTGTGCATCCAGTACTCTTTGAAGTGCTTTTTAAGATCTTTCTGTTAAAGGTCTCAGGCAAATGTAAAATTGTGTATGAATTTCTTTGAAGATGAGTGGTGTATGCATAGCCTGACACATACTTTTCAATACCTGAAGTGATCTTTAGTGAATTCTGTGACCTGTTTGGTTTCTTGATGTAGTGGCTTTGAGATGCTCAGTTCTGGTTTTCAGCTGGTGTTTCCTGCATCTGAGTTTCACAGGGGCTCTCCACACCTGCTCTGAGCAAGACTGGAGTCTGCGTTTTGGGTAGAGGGGAGCTTCTTCATCCCAGGATGTGACAGAATTGAATTCTCAGAGTTGGCTTAGGCTCCTTGCATGTGTCAGTGCAGTTGCTTCTGTTCCACCGAGTCAAAGTGCTGGTATTGAATCAGTGGTGAAAGTCTTGACAGGTATCTTAATGTGGAAAAGTTGGGGATGTTTGTCTCCTATGTCTGTGCTGACCTTCACCACCCTCATACATTTCCTTGAGAACTGGAAAAAGTATTTAAAGTTCCAT
Source organism: Agapornis roseicollis (assembly GCA_002631895.1). Taxonomy (NCBI): domain Eukaryota; kingdom Metazoa; phylum Chordata; class Aves; order Psittaciformes; family Psittacidae; genus Agapornis; species Agapornis roseicollis. Next base: position 60,596 of record NDXB01016803.1, read on the forward strand.
ACAGGTGCTCCTTTTGCACCATAGTGATTTTACTGTGGTTTAGATTGGTGAGACCTGAGCTTTCATTCTGAATGATACAAATTGTTTGGATTCCATATGTGACAGGAATCTGCAGTTCTTACATCCCAGTATCAGTGGTGGATTACCTGCTGAAAGAGGACAGTCAGTCTTGTACTGCAAACTGAGTTTTGCTGAAAGCGAGTTTTGGGCATTTTATACTCTCTGGTTTCTGACATATTCTTCAATTGACTTTGGTGATGGAGCTTTCCTGAAAAATGAAGTTAATTTCTGTTGTTTACAAATGTACAATTCTTGGAGTAATACTTCTCTTGCCCTTTGAACAAATGGTTTGCTGTAGCAAGTGAAAACGAAGCAAGATGTTTCCCTTTAGTCCTTTCATTGCTTCTGCTTTGTCTTGGGAAAGCAAGCAGGAATGCTCTTCACACAGTCATCCCCTGGTGCCCCTCTTCCATTTACATACACAAAGAGCCAAAGATGTTTTGTTGGAGGTGCCTGGAATGTGTGGCATTCGGCTGGCTGGAAACAAAGAGTCTAGGAGAGCTGATTTTGGGGATGGGAGCTAGTAGCATTCCAGTCTCTCTACAACAGTGGTGCTCTTGCACCTTTGGTGCTCTAAAGGTGTGAGAGGTAATAGCTTTTCATTATCCCAGATAACAAAGTTGAAAGAAGGAGGCAAGCTTTCAGGTGGAGGTATGCTTGAAAGTGCAGCAGTGTTTCCTGGTTTTATCAGTGGATCTGACTGATGATTTCTGGCAGGTGTTGTCTCTCTCACAGTCATGCTAAGGTGACTGTTTCAGAATGACCTCTCGCCCTTCCCCAAAGCTGTGTTTTCTGACTCCCATCTCTAAGTTTAAAATGAAATGCAAACGGTCACTTTGTACTTCATGGTGTCCCTTTAGGTGTCTCTACTGAATAACCTGCAGGTGATTTTGCTGCATCAGTTGGCATGAGATCTGTACTTCTGGTAAACCAAAAGACACTCTCTTCCCCCTTACCCTGACCTGAGACCTTTTGTCCAGAAACATAAAAACACAGTCTTGTACTTTTTCCAAATTACTGATGTCTTTGGAATAGTGCTTCCTGCCTTGTGCTGTATTGCATCAGAGTGTGAAACAGCTACCTTGGCGTTCTTGGTACCTGAAGCTGTGTTTTGAAGAAGAGAATGAAGGGGGTAAAAAAAAAGGCACACACAAAGACCTGCTTGTTGTGTATTTTTGTTTTTACTCAATAAAGGTTGTCTTGTCTTGCAGGATCACTTAGTTTGCTTTTTGCCTGGTACTTTGGCATTGGGAGCTCACAACGGACTGACTGCAGATCATATGAAGCTGGCTGAAGCCCTTATAGAAACCTGTTATCAGATGTATGCTCAAGTGGAGACAGGCCTCAGTCCAGAGATTGTGCACTTCAATCTTCATGCACAAAAGGGCCACAAAGATGTGGAAATCAAGGTGAGGAGGTAGCTGGCCTGAACTGTATTTCGGTGGTTCCTCTGTGTCTCTATTCTGTGGCTGAAACTCCCACCTGGGTATGGGGGATGTGCTTTGGTGTAGAGCAGCTTGTTCTTTTGCTGCCTTGCTTTCTGGATGCACCCTGGCCTTTGTCTTTAATTACCCCTGTAGTGTATTTAGAAGCTGAGGTATGCATAGTACACTCTTTGGAGTAGATGGATATGGGAATCACTGTTTTTCCTCCTGGATAAGTCACAGAATCACAGAATTGTTGGGGCTGGAATGGACCTCTGGAGGTCATCCAGTTCAGCCCCCTTGAGGAAATTCCAGGTCTGAATTATTCTTGCCATTTTTCTTTCCTCCTGCAGCCTGCAGACAGGCACAACTTACTGCGACCAGAAACTGTGGAAAGCCTTTTTTATATGTACAGATTCACCGGTGATAAGAAATACCAAGACTGGGGCTGGGAAATCTTGCAGAACTTCAATAAATACACACGGGTAAGGTCAGCTTATAATGACCTTGTTCTTTCTGCACTGTGTTTGCTCACTTGCTCTCTAACAAGAACTTTGGTAACCTGTTACCTTTAAACAGTCATTAAAAACCTGCAGGGAAATTAGTAACAACACTCGGAAAAACTCAGTTCATGCAATGCCTTACTGTTTGAGGTACAGTACTTGATACATTCAGGGGTAGAGCTTCCATTACATCGCTTAAAAAGCAAAATGCAGGAACTGCATGCAGGCTGCCAGTGTCTCTGTGTCCTCTTGGAAGCCTTTAGAACCTCTGCGGGGATCTTGCTTAGAATTAAGAAGCTGAGGAGAACCTGGCTGGATTGAAAAATCATTTGGCTGAAATTGCTGCCACCCCCTTCCCCCCAAAGAAAAGTTTGCCACAAAATGGTATTAATTCCTTAATCGAGAGGGTTTTGTATTCATTCTGACAGTCTTGTGGAGATACAAGCACTCTTACATGCTGTAAAAGTGTGGCCTGAATGCCACTGGTGTCCATGGTCTGTACTTAAGAGAAATAGGCATGGTACTTTGGCCAATTCTGATGGAAATTGCTCTAGTTACCTTCTGTACATTTGTCCAGAAGCTTCAAGGGGGTGTTCTTTTTGATACCTCTTTAAATGAAGCATAAATAGACATTTTGCTTCATTTTAACCTCGTGGTTTCTTTAAAATGTAGAGATGTTTTCCATAACTGAAGTTCCACATGCAACTGAAACGCAAGTATTGAATGGAAACCATGCTGATCTGATTCTTAGCACTTATCTTCCCCAAGTGCATCTGGATATGAAGAAATGAAAATAATTTACGTTGTCAAAATACACATTTCTGATTTATTTTTTTTTGTGCACAGGTTCCTACAGGTGGTTATACTTCCATTAATAATGTCCAGAATCCCCGCAATCCAGAGCCACGAGATAAGATGGAAAGCTTCTTCCTTGGGGAAACGCTCAAATACATGTTTCTGCTGTTTTCAGATGACGTAGACTTAATCAACCTTGACAAATACGTATTTAACACAGAAGCTCATCCACTCCCTATCTGGGTGCCAGCATAGACTGGGTGTCAGTAACTTCCAGTGGTGGCATTTTTATCTTCAAGTCACTTTACTCTTCAGGGTTTGAGGAGAGATGCTATATTGCACCTTTTTTGGCTTAAATCAAACAAAGAAAACCTTTAGGAAAGCATCTCTGGTTTGAAGAAGTCATGTCAGTCTTAAATGTAATCTCTGGTTCTCAGATGGACAAGCCTGGTATTAATGATGTGGTTCACAGAATAATGGACCGTGAAATCATGGGGCTCTGGTGAACCAGAACTCAACTTCTGTCAGTCTTACTAAATGCTCATTAAATACTGGGGATGCAGCGAGTTGTCTGACAGCACAGGCTTGTGCCTGAAGAGAAGGAATAAGCCTACAGGTGTCTGGTTTGTTCTGGATTCCCTGAAACACTTGGTTATAGTGCTGTTTCTTCATGAGAACATACAGTGTTCAAGGTGCTAAGTGGGATAAACCAAGAACTGTGACATTGTCCCAGGTAGAAGCAAAGCTGTCAGTATTGCTACTGATACTCTGATCTCATTCCGACCTCCCCAGCTATGCTGCGTCACGTTGGAGGAAGCAGCAGCAAAGCATCTGTTGGACAGATCTTAGTTTTATAGAGCACTTTGGCTGAAATGAATGATGGAAGAGAATTTGCTGCTGCTTTGGTTCAAAGTGGTATATAATTTTGTAGAGCTATTGCAGTTTTTTAACTTATCTGCAGGAATGCAGGAGATAATGTGAAACACAAGTGAAACTACACGTGAGTTTTATATATTATTTGCATCAGTTAGACTCAGGTATTCTGACTGAAAGCTGCTTTCTGAGGTTGGGCACTGGGAAAGCTTGTTGAGCACGTTAGGTGTAATTCTAAGTCAGCTTTATTCTGTCCCTTCCTTACAACTGCATTGTAAGGTGTTTGACAAAACCCAAGCGTACAGGTGTAGAGCAGAGTTCTTGTTATTCATTATTTCTGGACCCTGGAGAAGTTCTCAAGGTTTTTTTTGGTTGTGGTTTTTTTCCCTTGGGAGTACTTAGGTAGACATTGTTCTCCTAAGTTGTGTTACAAGCAGACAGTCCAAGTGTGTTACAGCAACTCCTGGTCCCAGTAGAATCAGTAAAGTCTGTTCAGTTGCTTGAAGACAAAGCAGATCCATTGTTTTAAGAATCTTATGGGAGCCGTGGGATCTTTCATTTTTATATGTGCAAATAGATTTTGCACGATGAATTTGGAAATGAGCTTTCTGTAGTGCTTTTCCTGTAGGTTTTGTAGCTACTTGGACAGTCCCGTATTCACATACAAGGTCTCAGATACATGCTTCTTTCTTTTTGAGGTTGCTCTCATCAAAATGTCCTTTCTGCTCACTGTAATGGGAGCAGCATGAGGAGTGCAGGTCGTGGTGGTGAGGTACACATTCCCTCTGAATCTAGGGCTGCTGCAGGAGCTCATGAAATCTGACTGTAACAGTTGGTTTCTCTGTGTATTTGGTAGTATTTGTACCTTTGATTTGTAAAGTAAGACGCATCTTTATTTGTTTTATGCTTATCAGTTCTGTTTGCTGGGGTCAGAAGTTACCCTCGGGACCACTGTTGAAGTCTTTCAAAGAATATTTATCATTCCATGTACTGATGATGGCTTATGGAAATGAAGAAATGCTACAAATTATTGAATTGCACCTTTTCCTGTTGTCAAAGGGACCTTGGAATTTGCAAGACCTGGCAAGGGTGTGCAGAATGTTGATGCTGCCCCAGTTCACATGCCACCTGTAACCCTGGGATCAGTTTCTCACATGTGCACTGGAGTCCAGTAGCTGTAGCCTTTGTTCACAGAAGTGATTTGCTTCTCAAACTCTTGTTTTCCTTTGATGTAAGAGCGAAGAAGGAAAATGAAAGGTGGGAGGAACAGCTTCAGTGTTGCTGTTTGTGGAGCAGGTTTGTGGTTCTGAGGAGCTGAGCTGTGGCTGAAAGCTGGAGGCTCAGACTGAAGACTTGAAAAAACCAAGGAAGTTGAACCCCCTGCTCAGTGAGACTGCCCAGGCCCTGCTGACTGTGCTGCTTGGCCTGTGCCTTCCATTGAAGCTAGCACTGAACTCAGACTCAATGGCCTTGCTGTGGGTTGTGAAACTTGCAGTTTGGTGTGTCACCTTTAGGGCAGCCTGAGGAAACAGATGTCTTACAAAGTGGAGTACATACAAATGCTCACCAAGACCCTTCAGTTGTTGAAGTCTTACACTCGTCTTAATGGAATCAGCTCTGCAAATGGGACTGTGCGAGTTTGTGTTACATATCTTTTTTTGCCTTCTGATTGGTTTGAGAGTAATAATCCATTTCTGAAGGAGAGAAGAATAAATCATCACTTCCCCTAACACACTTCTTGTCTTTCAGCTGGGCCTGTCTGTTCAGTTACTGTCTTTCTACCTTATTCTTCATGGGATACTGAACCTCTTTGCAAAGTGGCTTTACTGTCCTTGTCCTTTAAATCCTTTACATCTGAAGTTAAGGTTGTCCAGGGCTCCTGTATCACATGTGAAATGGCAGAAACCTAAGTAATCTGATAGAAGTCCATGTGCTTCTTCCTATTCTTTTGCAAAGGTCATTTTCATTGCCTACTTTTACTTGCTTAACATAATCCACTGTGTCAGATAGGCTGTGAAGCTCAGCAGCTGATCTCCATTCCACTCTCTGCTCCCCCAGCACTGCAGAAGCTTTGCACATCTTGGAAAGATTTTCTTTTGAGGACTCTGTGGTTCCCAGCCCCTGGAATTCAGGCGTTGCTCAGTAATCCCTGTTGGTGTTTCAGTGTGCTCGTATGCTTCTGGTGCTTGAGGTGATCGTTGCAGAACCCACGTCAGCTAGTCCTGTCCCTTGCACAAGCAGCTGCTGTGGTTTCTCTCCAAGAGCTTGAGTGCCTTTCCCAATTAAACCGAACCAACACACAATAACCCTGCTCCCCCCAGCTGTACTGCTCACTTGTGCTTTCACTGAGAAACACAAATGGGTGCGAGCACAGCCACGTTGTGCTGCACAGCTGTGGGACTCTGGGCTTTAAGCCACAGCTCAGGAAACAATAGAGACCTTGCTCAGAGAAAATCCAGGAGATGGATGGGGCCACAGCTAGCATCTGAGGACTGAAGTCTTACTGCAGGCTTTAGAAACTGGCAGTTTTGCAAGGTCCATGGCACTGGCTGATGTGAACCCTTCTGTGTTAGTGTGGCTTTATGTTAACAGTAACCTGGCAGAGCCAAGGCCAGGCTGGACAGGGCTTGGAGCAAGCTGCTCTAGTGCAAAGTGTCCCTGCCTATGGCAGGGGGTTGGAACTGGGTGAGCTTTAAGGTGTCTTCAACACAAATCAGTCTGGGATTCTGATTAGTGAGGATGGAGTTCCACTACCAAAAGGGGTTTTCTCTGGGCACAGGAGTTTGATTAACGAGGTCTTCCCTACATTGTCTTTCATTTGTACATGCATGATCTGATAAATGGACTTCATCCATTCCTGCTCTTCCCTCCCCCTGCACTCCACAGTGCTGATGGGAGCAGAACCTTTGGTCTTTTGTAAGAAGAGATAAACAGGTTCTATGCAAAAAAGGCTTTTTATCAGCACCCAAATTTTGTGAAACACCAGTGACTGTCACTGTAGCTCAGAACGGTCACACTGTGATGGCCAAGAGGACCCAGCTGTGCAAATACTGCACACAAAGCCTTGTGTTTGAGCAGTGGAACAGAAGCCAAGGCAGTGCTGTGAGAGCCAGTGTAAGTAATGTAAACCTTTGGGGTTCTGGGAGCTCCTCCACTAAGTCATAAAATCACTGTAAATGGATCAACTGAGGCAGCCGATTGACTGCAGGATTTAATACTTGTACACTTAAGCTAGTATTTATTGGTGCAGAGCAATTCCAGCAGGGAAGAACCCACCTGCTGATGTGCAGAGATGAGTTTGTTCCACCTGGAGGCTTTTATCTTTGGTACACTGCCAAGCCACGAAATCACATCACACATTTTAACAGGCTTGTAATTTATTTGGGAAGGATCTGAAGATGTCTGGAGCAAACTGCTCCACTGGTCACTAACGCACAGCTCTCCAGTGACAGCAGGCCAACAGGATGGCGGCGAGGTGCAAACCTCCAGCGCAAGGACTGAAGATCTCTTGAGCAAGTTAAAAGCAAACCAAAAACCCACCCAAACCCCCGGCACTGGATGAGGCTAACGGAGTCTTTGTGTATGTAACTGGGTGAACCTGTGTAAGTAAGGACCCTACCCCTGCTTCTGCTCTAGTCAAATAATCTTCACCTTTCACCTAAAATAATTCAGCTTCAACCTTTAAGGTGCCCCGTGCAACCAGACTTCAGGCTGGTGGCGGTTCCTGGGCCTCCCAGGGCGCTCTCACTGCAAGCAGGTCAGCCTGAGAGCTGCACAGCGCGCTTTGGGCTTGTCACAGATTGGGCATTTTGCTTTGCTTTTGATGCTTGGTGAGGGGCAGCGAAGGCACTTCAGGAGGGTGAATTCCCACCAGCATGGGTAACGCTTCTCAAACGGCGCAGGCATAGCTCAGCCGGCTGCTGTCTTCTATTGTAGTGGCAGCCTCACCCGCAGGCCTGAGGCTGTGGGGATGGATGTACTGACAGCTGAAGCCCCTGGGTGCTTCTCCTGTGCTCTTTCCATCCCTGCAGCTTTCACCCAGCTGTGGATTATGCTGGCTTCAAGCTTGCGCACTTGTGTGACCGATGGGGGGTCGGCTGGATTGTGCCCTCTGGAGAAAGCAGAGCAGGGTGAGCTGGTCAGTGGGGGCAGCTCTCCGCCTCTCACACAGGGAAAGCCAAGCCAGGGAACTGAAGGACAGAGATTATCTGGTTTGCACTGGATTTTTATGCCCTGGAAAAGACTGAAGAGCGTGGCATCCACAAAGAGGTTGGGAGGCAGGCTGGAGAGCCCCAAGCATTCCCTTGCATTGGGGGCTGGTGGCTAATGCCAAGAGACACCGGGCTATTTCACATGCCTGACAGTTACAGGCTAGCACGCACTTGTGCCAATCCCTGCACAAGAACACGTTCCAATGAGAGTATGTGAGCTTAGTGCTGGGTTCTGCACTGCCTGGCATCCCTGGAGGCTGGAAGAGCCCTGCAATGGGGAAGAAGATTGCTGTTCTGCAGTTAGGCTGTGACAGTCTGTCTCCAACCCCTTTTAAAGGATCTCCTGGATCTTTGGACTGTGGCTAAGATCTAACACTCAGGCAAGGGGATTTTGGCAGCCAAAGGAGAGCTCGCTACGTACCTGAGGTCTAGGTGATGGGCGCCTCCTCTAACAGTCAGTGCAATCAGTGAAGGGCTGAGGCTGCGATTGATCTGGAAGGAGAAGGAGCAGAGAGAAATTCATCAAGAGACCAGGCGAAACTGGGCATCTGTTCTGCAAACTGCAGGGTGAGCTGGTCGGGACTGAGGACAGGCATGGGAAGAGCCACCCGGTATGCCTGACATTGTGTGCAGAGCTGGCAGTCCCAATAAGCCCAATGCCTCATCTCAAGTCATTCTATGATCATTAATGTCCTTAGGGGGTCAGTATAAAACAGCTGCCAGCAGGAACACACAGGTAGCTAGTGCTGCTGTGAAAGGGGGGGTGTAGCACCTGGAAAGGCTACTCCCTGTGCTGGGGGTGCAGGGCTCCACATGCTTACCCCTCCTCCAGCCCAAGGATCCAAGTCTCCATTCGAAAAAATGATGTTGCTTGCACTTTTCAGGTCTGAAATTCAGAGAGGTGACACGTGAGAGGCCTTCCTGCCCAGTTACCCAACCGCATTTGGCCACTGCACCGAGCATGGCCAACAACAGAGAACACAGGAGAACAAACCAAGTTCTTGGCAGTTTTTAGGTACCCCATTTTTGGCTTGAGGAGATACAGAAAGGTCTGACTGGCTCAACTGGCTCAAGTCACCACAAGGCTGTGATTGTGCCAGGACCTGTTGGTGCGTTGTGGCACAGGCAGGTGGGACAGGCGGACAGGGGCAGGGTGGCACCAAGGGACGAGCAGCAGGCACAGCTCACCTCCTCCCCAGAAGTTGATCTGCAGCCATTGTGCTCGTGGCCTCACGTGCCATTTCCTCCAGCAGTACTGCTCCCGCATGGCCTCGGTGAAGGGCATCTCGGGGAACATGTCCGTCACGTTGTTGCTGTTGAAAGTCAAGTTGATCTCGGTGCAAACCTAAGAGAGGTTCGAGAGCTGTCACAGGACAAGGGGGAGAACCAGGATACCCTGGAGCCTGCTGATGTCTCCAAAACCTTACCTGGTAGTCCCAGGCCTCGGCGTCCGGGCCGACACCGCAGCCCGTGGGGTCAGCGCAGGGCTGGTACAGCCGGTATATGTCATAGCACCGTGCCAAGCCCGAGGAGTTGTAGAGCACCCCTGCCAGGAACAGAACACAGCACCAGCCTGTCAGCACCGCTGTCCCCTCGCCCACCGCCGTGCCCCCAAACCACATGGCCGAGGGGTGGCTGCCCCGAATTAGTGCCAAAGCTTTCACATGGCCTCAAGCCTGGCTGTGGATACCCTTTGCTTCTGCTGCATCCACAGGGGAAAAAGGGACTACAGGTGCTCTCTGCTTGTGCCAAAAGCCAAGCGACTGGTTCACTAGGTACGGGAAAACCCTAGCCTCCAATCTCCAAAACCAGCAAGAGTAGGCTGCACACAGGATGTTAGCTGACTGCTTCAGGCTGTACAGGACAGAAGTGCTGAGACCTTCCCACCCCCTCCTTCAAAGTAGCTGTTGTCTGCAGGCCAAGGGTGGCCTGTCACAGACAGGGTTTTGTTTGCTGTTCAGGGAGGAAAGACGGCATGTGCAGACTTGCCTGGATGAAAGAGAACCTGAACAGGCGCCCAACGAAGCATTGCTGGGGAGCTGCCCAAGAATGAGCTGCTCTTTGTGCAGATGGGTAGTTACCAGATAGCAAGGAGGAAGAATGTGGCTACGCCGGTGGCTGCCCGCTGCTGCCAGTGTCACAGCCATCAGGCAAAGCCCACAAACACTGTGGGGTTTGTGTGATAACCAGCACCAACAGCTCCACTTGCAAACAGCCCCAGGCAGCTCTGCAAGGCACAAGGCACACTGTGCCTGCAAAGCACTGGGCAGAGGCTGTTGGGGCAGAGGCTGCTGCGGCTGCTGCTGTTTGGATGTGCTCGGGCAGCACAGCCTCAGCTCTCCTGAAGCAGGAAACGCCTGTCCCAGGTGCAGAAGGGTGCTCAGGGGAGGCACTGACCGCATGCAGCTGAGTCCCGGGGCTGCTTCCAGAGCCATGCTGCTGGGCACAGGGAGCCTGGCGTCTGACACCTACCTGGCTAAACTGCTGGCTGGGCTCGGCAGCCTCCGCACGCAGGGCGCGCTGTGTGATGTGACGCTGGAGGCAGAAGGGGTTTGCTTTCCAGCCCACAAGATCATTTTAGCTTCGGCAAGCAATTACTGCAAGATCCTGTTTGTTGGGAGCTCGACCAGAGCGGGGAGCCCAGGCAGTAACGTTCGGCTGAAAACCATCAGTGCTGCTGGGCTGAGGAATGTCCTCAACTTCATTTACTCCAACAAACTAGACCTCTCCTTGCAGAATATTGAGGAGACCTTCAAAGCTGCAGAAGCCCTCCTGGTTAGGGAGGTGATGAAGCTGTGCTTCCACTTCCTGGAGGGCTGCTTGAACTGTGAGAACTGCATGGATGTTCTTCACATCGTTAACAAGCTCGGCCCAGCAGACCTGAGACAGAAAGCCGTGCGCTACATAGGGCAGCACTGCAAACAGATCCTGGCTGACCCGCAGTGCTTGAAGGACCTAGACCGAGAAACCCTTTGTGAAATCTTGGCCAAGACCGAGGCAGGGGGCTGCAGCGAGCTGGAGCTGTTCAGAGCTGCCATGAGCTGGCTGCAGCACGACCGCGCACGGCTGAAAGGCGCAGCAGAGATTTTAAGGCACATAAGATTCCCTCTCATTCCTTTATGGGATCTGCAACGATGCATCCAGGAAATGCCTCTCACGAGGCTGGATTCGGGCTGCCACAGGTACGTGCAGGAGGCTCTGAACTACCACTTGCAGCTGTACGCTCAGCCGGTCCTGCAGACGCAGAGCACCAGCCTCCGTGCTGCTTCCACGGTGCTGCTTGTAGCTGGTGGCAGAACCAGCACCAACCACGTGTGCAGAGAGATGTGGGCTGCAGACCAGAGCTGCAGCTCCTGGCACAAGGTCGGGGACCTCTGCATGCCAGTGTACAACCACTGTGTCACCATCATCAACGACTTCCTCTTTGTCATGGGGGGACAGAGCACATTTGATCCCACTGGAAAGCAACCGTCAAATGAGGTAAGGCATAAGAAACGTTTAGCCTTGGCAAAATGGCTGCGTGAGGGAGGGAGAGAGGGAGGGAGGAAGTCATTCCTCATGCACACCACAGCTTTCCCAACTCCACACATTCCTTAGCACTCTGGGCAGTACTAAAAGCCCTTGGGAATACAGCTTCCAAACTGCCTGGGAAGGAATCGGCTCCTGCCCTGGTCTCACCTTGCTTCTACTGTAAATCATGATCCTGGTCTGTACACGGCTTCCATGGTGCAGGTTCAGCCAGGTCCACAGCAGTTGAAAAAGCAGCCCCATGAGTGCTATCCCACCCCTACTGCTGCTGCCATGGGACTCATCCTCGGGAGGCACAGCTGAAGTTCACCAATTCACTTGAGAACTGCTCTTTCCTCGGGTTTGCCCTGGAAATGCAAACCTGCTTTAGGTCCCAGGCCTTTCCCCTTCTGCCTGGGGGGTAGAAAGCCTTGTGCAGGATTTTGTATCTTCCTAGACGGCCCCAGTGAGCTCGCTGGCAAAACCAGCTTGTTTTCCTTTCCCAAGCTCCCAGGTGGGCTCATTTCAGCACAGCTCAACAGTGCAAACAGCAACTCCCTTCCACTGCCTCGAAGGCAGGAGGCAGCTCAGCAGCAGCAGCAGAGCAGAGAACGCTGCAGCAGCAGGGCTACGGTCAAAGCCCAGCATTCACCCCATGAGGTTCTGTGGCCGCTGCCCTTGCTCAGTGATGCTGCCCTGGGCTTTCCAACAGGAGTGGCAAAGCAAACCTCTGAGAAACTGCTGAAGGAGATGTGAGCGGAAGCCGAGCCTTAGCAGAGGTGCTTGTGCCCCTCTTCTCACCAGGGAGAAGGGGAGGGGAAGCCACTTCTGCCTGCTCCTGGACATGAGCAGCAGGCAAAGCTGGGACAACAACCGGGCCTTGCCTGAGCCTCCAGCTGTGCTGGGAGGTGCTGCTGGAGCAGCTGGCTGGCACCAGGAGCTGAGCCTGTTCCGGTCTGAACAGGAAACCTTCCTCCGCCGAGGGAACTGCTTCTCACCTCCTGAAGCCAACGAGACCCAAGCCAGTCCCGTGCCACCTCCTAACCCTCATCCCTCTGCTGTGGTCCTAGGTTTTCCGGTTCGATCCCCGCAGCACCTCCTGGCTGCAGGTGGCCAGCATGCTGCAGCGGCGCGCGCGCTTCCACGCCGATGTGCTGGCCGACCGCATCGTGGCCGTGGGTGGTGGGACCCTGCTGGGGACCCTCACCTGCACGGTGGAGCTGTACCGGCCCCAGGACAACAAGTGGGAGTTCACGGCGCCCTTCCCCATGCCGATTGCTGATCACGCAGGCACGACCCACAAGGGAATCCTCTACATTGCAGGTGATAAAGCTGGCGGAAAGCAGCGTGTTTTCATAGAGTTTTGTTGATTTTTGCAGCATCTTAACACACAGGCTAAGCCTGCACCCAGACCAGTGACATCCACTGCTTCCTGCTGTTTTACCGCAGCCTCACTGCCCTCCTGTGTTCTTTCAGTGTCACCTTTAATGTCTTTGTTCAAGACATGAAAGGGGATACCATCTACTTGCAATCCACATCCCTGCCCACCTTTGACCCTGCAATCCTGGCTGAATCCCAAAGCTTTGCTGCCTGAAAGGTAAACCAGGAGCAGGCTGCCATAGTGCTAGGGGTGGGATTAAACCCTGATATTCATCTCAGTGGAAGATGTGGGACTAACACTCCTGTGCTGCTTTGTTAACCTGTACGAAAAGAAGCCTAATGCAGGCTCTTACTGTGCAAGGGATCCTCAGTCTTTACAGGGATTGTTGGTGGATGGTGTAGGGTGTTTGACAGTAAAGCAGCGTGGGTTTAAACACTTCAGGACAGTGTTGTCGGATACTTGGCTTTTGCACTACTAGTTTGGACTTAAAAGATAATCTTTAGTTTGTCCTAGGAAAAGCACTGTTGTTTGTGTTACTACCTCTGAGTTAGAATTCCTGGGCAAGTCTGCCATTGCTGCAGGCTCCCTGCTCCATAAACCAGTTACAGCCAGCTGGGATCACTGCACTGATCCAGTCCAGATTAACTTCAGTTGCACAGTTGCAATGAAGGACGCTCCTCTGTGATGGACTGTGAACCTGAGGCCCCAGGAGCAGGGAGGGTAGCACACAGGCTGTCCTGCCTTGGGACACATACCCCAGTGACAGCAGGGCTCCTGATAAAGGTTCAGATGGGGAAAGGCTGAGACTCAAGTTATTCAAGTCCTGCTTTGACTCAGCCTATGATGCCGAAGGCAGCTCATTTAACCACTGTTGGTCTCAATTCCTACCAGAAAGCAAGGACAAAATTGCTTTGCAGAGCTTCAGGCACACCATAGCAATCTAGCCTGGGTAACACTATACCCCTCAGGTGCAAGATCATAGACAAGAATCATAGAATCATAGAATAGTTTGGGTTGGAAGGGACCTTAAGATCATCCAGTTCCAACCCCCTGCCATAAGCAGGGACACCTCACACTAAACCAGGGCACCCAAGGCTTCATCCAACCTGGCCTTGAACACTGCCAGGGATGGAGTTCTCACAACCTCCCTGGGCAACCCATTCCAGTGCCTCAGCACCCTCACAGCAAAGAATTTCTTCCTTAGATCCAAACTAAACCTCCCCTGTTTCAGTTTGAACCCATTACCCCTTGTCCTGTCACTGCAGTCCCTAATGAAGAGCCCCTCCCCAGCATCCCTATAGGCCCCCTTCAGATACTGGAAGCTGCTCTGAGGTCTCCACGCAGCCTTCTCTTCCCCAGGCTCAACAGCCCCAACTCTCTCAGTCTCTTTGTATGGGAGATGCTCCAGTCCCTGCTCATCCCCGTGGCCTCCTCTGGACTTGTTCCAACAGCTCCATGTCCTTTTGACGTTGAGGACACCAGAACTGCACACAATGCTCCAGGTGAGGTCTCACCAGAGCAGAGCAGAGCAGAGGGGCAGGAGCACCTCCTTGGCCCTGCTGGTCATGCTCCTTTGGATGCAGCCCAGGATACGGTTGCTTTCTGGGCTGCAAGCGCACACTGCAGCCGGCTCATGGTCATGTTCTCATCGACCACCACCCCCAAGTCCTTCTCTGCAGGGCTGCTCTCAATCTCCTCTCTGCCCAACCTGTAGCTGTGCCTGTATCTTCCCTTTAGGATTCATTTCCTTCTAAAAAGTGCAGTTAACTGCAACGTTGATCTGGCCAGCCCACAGCCCTGGCCAAGCAAACAGAAAACAGAAGAGCATTACTTTAATACAGGATTTAAACCCAAGGCCCAAGCAGACAAAGGGTCTGTGCCCAGGTGAGCTGGGGTCTACAGCCAACCTGAAATACCATCTTCCTTGTTTGCAAAGGCTCTGCGGGCTGGAATTGGACAGACAGGCAACCGGAGCCATTTCCCCTCCCCATAGCAGCACTTTCCTTCTGCAAGGAGGTTTTTATAATGCACACAGGTGAGTGCCTAAGAGAGAAAGTTGTGACCACGGCACTGGTGGATTGGCAATGACCTTCTGCCAAAGACCTGTGTTCAAAGAGCTTTCAGTGCTCTTCCTTCAAATCCCCTTTTTGTGACTGCTGGAAGCAGATCCCCCAATGAAAGCTGCTCCTGGTTACATGTGAAATACCCCAAAAGCTGGAAATCCCCCTGTTTATAAAAGGAGCTGGAACTGGTTTGGTTGGATTTTGGTCTGGTTTTGGCTTCCTCTTTAAGATAGGGGAGCAGCTCAGGTTTGGAATTCAGCTGTGCAGGATGTGTTTGAAACCTCATCTTCCCAGGTATTGTAAGGAGAAACCAAATGAGCTCTAATGCTGGCAGAAGGCTTGGGGGATGTCAGCCAGGAGGGACAGAGTTTCAAGACTTCTGCTCTTCTTCTAGGGGGCTTCTCTGGGGGTCAAACCTTACGAGACACTTACAGCTATCTCCCTCACCTCCGACGCTGGACCTGCAACAGCGCCATGGCTTTCACCCGCTGCGATCATGGAATGGCTACAGTCAGGGACAAGATCTTTTGCATTGGAGGAAGGACACTGAAAGGAGTAAGTTTCTTTGCTCTTAGTCTCATATCTGATCCAAAATGGGGTCTCCCTCTTGATGAGCCTTGATGTTTTCATTCCATCAGGTACCAGCCTCTTAATGGACTGGCGCAGTTGCAAGTCAGGCCAATAAGCCTATGAAAATGTGCCTGCCATTACAGTCATGCACATAAGAAGCACCCCTCTTGTCACACCATTTGCTGGAGTACAAAGGCTGCTAAAAGCATTTTCTTTAAATAGAGGAAACACAGGTGGAGGTGCAGGCTGCTAATGCAGGAAAACCCATCACATACCCTGCCCCAAACACATTGACCACCAGATTTTCCTTGTTGGAACTTGGAGGGAGTGGAACACTGGCAGACTAGAAGAGGAATGGGCTCCAGTGAGGACACTAGTCTAGATTTTAGGAAAGATGGGGTCAAGTCCTGAAAACCTGGATTTCCCACCTCTTAAAGAGGAGGGAAAGAGCTGCCCATTGTGACCGAAGGGTTCACTCTAGGGGAATCCTCTTCCCTGAAGCCAAGGGAACAGAGTTTTCAAAGATCATTCAGCAATTTCCATTTGAAAGTGCAAAGACTCAGGGCCCGGCCCCACCACAGCCTGAGGGGTATGGGTTCCTGAAGGAATGAGGGTGTCTTAGAGCACCTAGTTACTCACTGAGGAAGGGGTAGAAAAGAGAAACTGTACCTCAAGGCTGACATCAAATTCCTCTGGATGACACAAACTCAGTTATTGTCCACAATTCAATGCAATATAGCCACTTCAGATGATTTCCTTTGTCACGTGTGAAAAGTCTGGAGAGCAAGCACGACTTGGGCTATTGTCAGTTCCAGTAGGTCCCTGTGGCACCCTGTTCAACTCACTCTTCTGTTTTTCCAAGAAGAAAGCTCCTTCCAAGCTGTGCCATCCCAGAACTTTATTCAGCTTCTTTTGAGGCTCTGATTGCTAAATGTGGATAAAACATTTAGCCTCTTAAGCCTTACAGTATTTAAATCGATGTTGAGACACTGATTTCCTTTATCATGAACCAGGCGAGGCTGATGTGACAGGCAGGACACAATGTGTGAGTGTTGCTGTGGTTCTTTGCAGGCGGAGGAATGGATTCATGTCAATGAGATGGAGCATTATTGTCCTGGAAGCAACCAGTGGACAACGCTAAAGCTGCCCCCGTTCAAGTGCTGCCAGTTCAGCATCGCAGCCCATGACACTACACTCTACCTTGCAGGAGGTGGGGCCCTGCAGCACATGCAGAAAGAAGACAGTGTTTTCCTGTACCACACAGAGGGGGGTGTATGGAAGAAAGCCAGTCCCCTGCCCAAGGCTCTGGTGGATCATGCCTCTTGCATGATTAAACTGTCCCAAGTGAATGCAGCTGGTGGGCCCGGGAGGGGTACCAAGTGCTTCCCTGCAGGCAGGAGGAAGAAATCTGTCTTTAGCTTGCTCATCACAAAGGAACCAGAGTTCCACTCTGGCTCACAGAAGAAGTAGGATGTGAATATGTAAAGCAGATCCAAGAGTGTCTGCCAAGACATTAGTATTTTAACAACTGTTCTAGCTGCCAGTCAAGCACCCGAGCATCTTTAGCAGTGATTTGGAATTAGCACGTTTCTGACCTGGTGCTCTCTTGGTGACATGCATAATTTACAGGGAAAAAAAAAAAAGGATTAGTTGCCAGTCCTCCTGAGCTGCATTAATCCCATCAGAATCCCTTAAATAACTTCTTCTGTCATTCAGGACCTGAATAACAACCAAGGTAGAACTTATTTTTAATGAGCAGCGTGAGAGATTTTATGAGGAAGTCTTCAAAAGAGCTTTGAATTCTCTCTCTAATAATTCCCTTACAAACACTGCTGGCTGACAAACTGAGTATTCACACAGACATATGAGGATAAATTTAAGACTGTCTTGCCACTGGATCATAGGTCACTATGAGGACAACCTTGTCCTCAACACACGGACCAGAAACCTTCTGTCAGTGAACGTGCACTGAACCTGTGACTGCTTGAGCAGATGGCTAATCTCTTAGACAAGAATCTAGTACCTTAGAAGTCCACATCTTACAGACAGTTACAGGCCAAGGGGCTGCAATGCTGAAAAACCTGACAAGAATAAGTTTGGAAAGGTGAGAAGATGAACTCGTGGGTCAGCACAGGATATCCCAATAGACAATACAGGGCAAACCATCCCAGTGGGAGATGGGAATCACACAAGCTCCCACAATACATATCCTGCACAACAATGCAACAGTTCTACTTACAGGTGCTTCCAGAGAGCAGAGTGTTAAAGACCATGATAATATTAACTCACCAACAAGAGCAGCCAGGCCTTGAATTGGGTCTGTGTGGGCAAGGATTTGTTCACAGCTGACCTGGGTGAGACATTACAGGCAAATTGCAGACAGAATAGCTGAGTCTCTGCTTTCTGCAAGAGCTAAGCTGGAAAGTCCATTAAAATTACTGCTTACACATTTTATGGTTCAGCAGATTCCCAAGGGTAGGGGCTGGGGGGTGGTTTTGGGTTTGATGGGGGGGTGGAGGTGGTTTTGGGTTTGATGGGGGGTGGTTTTGGGTTTGATGGGGGGCTGGTTTTGGGTTTGATGGGGGGGTGTTTTTGGGTCAGGGTTTTTTTTTTGGTTGGTTGGTTTGGGGTTTTTATCCTTCCTTCTAGAAACAAAATACCCAGAAACAAGGAGACAGAGCCAGGACAAGCAGTTCCTTTACCAAGTTAAATAGCTGTGCAGAGGCCACAGTGATAGGCAACAGCACCTCTACAATCAGAATAATGTCCTTCTCAAGGGAAGGTGGGATAATTACTTCTATTTTACAGATTGCTAAACAGTCCCTAGAAAGGAACTGGATGCCCAGTGGAGCCAAAGACAGCATCTCCTGAGTCCCAGTACATTGTAGCCTGTATGCCCTCTCATGCAATGTGTATTTTGGTCCAGGCAGGGCTCAAGCCATAAATGCCACAAGGCCAGAGGCAAATAAAGTCCCCTCAGTGCGGTGTGCTGAGTGCAGCAAAGAACAGCAGCATGAGGCTAACAGCACACCAGATGAAACCAATTGCAACAGCAACTGGTGATACTTAGGAAAGAGCCTGATTTTTACATCTCCATCTCTACCCACCAAGAAAAATACATCTACAAAAGTATGTGGGCTACAACAAAGCAGCTTTAGTGTTTAAAAACTGAAGTCAACAAGCTTGCACAGGCCTTTGCATCTAAGATAAAGGCAGAGCAGGGGAGGAGTGCCTTCAGAAAATGCTCCCTGATGAGCCTTATGCAGTGCATGTCAAATGCAGCAGTCACCAGCAGATAGAAGTTTACACAGCTACTGTTACTTACAGTAAACAGTTACTGTTAGAGTAGAAGGGCTGCAACATCCACCACCTCCCCCTGTCACCATCACCAGGGCTGTGTGCCTGACTGTCCCAGGCACTCGAATCACGAAGATGCACATCACAAACCCCAACGCTCTCCTGTCTCCTGGTACTCACCTTCACCGGATTGGCAGGGAGGTGACCCATGAAATCGGTTTTGTAAGGGTAGTTCATCATGGCCATCATGGTGAAGGCATTCCTAGCAAATCCAAAAAGCTGGTAAACATCCTCCTTGCTAGAGATCTTATTGCATGTGGCCATTTTACTACTAATTTCATCATAGGCTGCAGAAGAAAGGGAAATTAAAAACACAAACTGTAACAGAGGAAAATAATATCTGGTTTCGGTATCTTGTTTCACTCGGAAGTAAGGGGATGCTGTAACACACAGATGAGGTTTCTAGTGGGAATGACACATTATATCTCAATTTACAACATGTGGATGTTCAGGCACATTCTTCCTGTGCAGCTTCCCAAGGGAGCCCAGGGAATCAGCACCCACTGAGACAGCAGCAGTCCCAGCTGGCACAGTGAGAAGAGCATCTTAGTACGAGCCTGTCCTTGCCCATGCCCTGGCTGGCTGCCTCCTCTTCACTCCTGGCTCCCTACCTGGGGGCTGCTGTGTCCTGCAGGACAATGTCCCCAGGCAAGCTCCCATGCAGGTCTGCAGGAAGAATTGCCAAGCAAGAATGGTTCTCACAAAGGATTCCTGAGATGTGCCTTCAAACTTCAGTGTAATGCAGAGCAGTCAGCTGGAGTCAGGAAATCTGTCTTTGAAGACATCCTTCAAGATGCACTCACATGCCTTTGAATTTCTGCTGGGGAAAGCTGCTCCCTTCATTTTCATCCTCCACATTTTTGAATTGCAGTCCCCATCCTACTCTAGAAGCTACCCACCAGAGCTTGGCTGTCTTGGAAGCCTGGGACTTGTCTCTGGACATTTACTTGAGAGCCTAAGCTTTAAATATGATCACCTCATGCACCCAGTTGCAGAAAGCATGGCCCCACGAAGACCTTGGAGAGCTTGGCTATTTAACAGTGACATTTTTCTGCTGTGACTCAAAGCTGAATGAGGTTTTGGACCCCAGCTCCTCTGAACAATTCCAGCACCAGCTGCTGCTGGGAAGGACAGCTCCTGACATGAGCACCACAGACCAAGCCAAGCCTTGAGACAGGCCAAGAACCCACCACAGCTCTTGCAACACCAAGCAGGGCCCCCAGATGATGCTGCACTGGCCCATGACACCTCATCTGGCCTACGTGGGAGACAGTGCAGAGATCTTCACCAGCCTCTGTCCTTGTCCTCACCTAACTACCCAACTGGAGATGAAAGAGATTGTGATGGCTGCTTCAAGACCTAGATTGCCTCCCAAATATTTCTCAGATTGTCCAGTAGCTGAGCCACGCAGTTGTCATACACACCTGAACAGTTCTCAACAGTGTGAGTGCTGAGGAAGGGGGCCTATAGGGATGCTGGGGAGGGGCTCTTCATTAGGGACTGCAGCGACAGGACAAGGGGTAATGGGTTCAAACTGAAACAGGGGAGGTTTAGATTGGATCTAAGGAAGAAATTCTTTCCTGTGAGGGTGCTGAGGCACTGGAATGGGTTGGCCAGGGAGGTTGTGAGTGCTCCATCCCCAGCAGTGTTCAAGGCCAGGTTGGATGAAGCCTTGGGTGCCATGGTTTAGTGTGAGGTGTCCCTGCTTATGGCAGGGGGGCTGGAACTGGATGATCTTAAGGTCCTTTCCAACCCTGACTGTTCTATGATTCTATCTAACAAACCATGAGGCTTTACCATCATAAAATGCAGGTGTTTTGCACCTGCAGGTATTTTTGTACTTTGGTGCATAAAAGCCAGTTTCATTAACACTGTGCAAGCTCCCACACTCATGTTTTTATTTTTGTGTCAGTTATGAATTTCAGTGCTAACTGAATTAGTTCATTAAATCAAAAACCAAGCAGGAGGAGGCAGCCAGGTGGGCATTTGCACTGATTTAGCGGAACTAATTGAAGAGCTAGTTGAAGTAAAGCTGTATCAGCTCTTTCCCACATGGCTGTGACTGCTGCCAGCCCCTGGGATGCCATCTGCAGAGCTACCATCTCCTTACCTCCGCTCAGGAACAGCTCCTTCAGCTGCTGGAAGGCTTTGCGGACAGCAGGGACACAGCCTGGACTTGACTTCTGAAAATCCTGAGGGGACACAAAAGACACAGAATTGTGGTTGCACAGAGGAGGTACTTTTGGATATTGCAATGGGAAGAACTGCCAGAAGTACCAAGAGGTAACGGGTTACTGGCCCACTGCTCATAACCTCATCTGCATCTCCAGGAGTAGTGACACCAGTTCTTCTGCCTAGTCCTCCAGACAATCAGCACCTCCCAGCAGAAGCCAACAGTCTGCCAGTCTGCACAGCTCACACCAAGCAGGAACTGGTTCACCAGGCCTTCCTGGGGTAAGCTCTTAGGCAAACACCTTGCACTCGGTGGAGCCGTTAGACTGGACATGAAGCAGCGAGACACGTACCTTAGCCAGGACATGGGAAGGAGATGGTGCAGAAGTTTCTGGGGGTTGGTTTTTGGTCTCGTTTTCAAGCACACAGGACTGCACTTTGTAAGGAGCAATGGAGAAGGCAGTTATGCATGGAGGGCAGAGCACAAGTTTGGGAACCAGTATCTGCTTTTTTTCTTAGGCCCATCAGTGCCCTGCTAGATGACCAAGAACTCCATGTCCTTTTTCTTGGGAAAACCACCGCTGATGCTGAGAAAGCCCTTTAAAGTATGTTTGAGGAGCTGTGGCTCCTTACACTGGTGTAACAAGTTGTTTCTGTCACTGAAGGCTCCAGCAACTCAAACTGTTTCTCTTCTGTCAGCCTGTAAGGCACTTTGAGATCTGCTGGCAATCAGTGCTTTATAATAGTAAGAATCATCAAGGCTTTTTTAAGATCCCTTTACCATGCCAGAGCCATGGTTAAGTAACAGCTAATCACTAGCTAAGCATTTTTGTTACAAAGACCCACCCTCAACTAAAAACAGATTTGGGACCTTTCTTTCATTCCTCACTCTGCCTTTGTCTGATAGTTATGCCTAGATAAATCACCATGGGGTTTTCCACAGTTTACCTGGGCAACCCTTTAGGGGTTCCAAATCTTCTCCTGGGTCTGCTTATTGATCTTCATCTACTAATGGCTCTAATTGGAGTGTGGGGACAATCAGGCTGGGATAGAGCAGGTCTGCTCTGGCTGCCATGACGCTGAGCTCCCCACTAGCCATGCATGCTGGGAACTACCACCCATTCCAGTTCTTTCCTGCAGACACTTAGGAATAGTTCACCTGAGACCTCGAAGAAGCAGGGGCAGGAGTCATTACGGCCATTCAAAGGAAAGCTGTTTCCTGCTCCAGGCTGCCAGCTTTGCTCTTTGGAATCACCTAATTTAGATGTCTAAACTGATCAAAGTTAATGGCCCGAACAGCCCCTGCAGCAGTATTCCTATGGGAAGCATGCATGCGTATGGCTGTATGTGTAGCATTCACACAGGGGTTCTGCCTGGCTGTATGCAGGGCATTTGGCATATAGAACTTATGCAAATGACTCACTCAAAATCAACTTCCTGCCCTTTGCTCACTTTCCCTGTGAGCTAGAGGCTTATGAAGTGAGCTGGGAAAGCTCAGTAAAAGTCACAGAGAAGCTGGATTTGAGACTGACTCACAAGAAGAGAAAGCTCCTGCGATGATTCATGGAAGGTTTGTGCCTTCATTCCTGTTAACAGCTCTCACAGTGTTCACTCACCAAGAGCAGCGACTGAATTCAGATTTCAGATGCACAAATTGGTTTTGTGCAAACACACTGACGATGGAAGGAACTACTTTGAAAGCACCAAAATGTGCTTGCTTAGGACCACAGCCCAAAGGTCAGATTACCCCTTCAGAGAGAACAGATTTTAAACATAACAGGAGTATTTGGGCATGGAAAGGTCAAAGCCCTCATTTCCAGGATGTGTAATGACTCAGCATGTTCACAACTGAAGTAAGACACATATCAGCTGAATAGGGCTTCTGAGAAGAAATTAGCTCAACCAGGGAAGAATTCCCACTGCAGGGCCTGTTAGATGACTGAGTGGTATTACAGTTTTTGTTTTAAAATGTATAATTTAAAGACAATGTTCTTTTATTGTTTTCAACAGGTGGAGCCTTTTCTTTACACTTAGTGGTTATGCTGCCTATCCTGTAAGTCTCTGCATTGAAAACAGGTTTTCACATATGTAAATAAGAGCAAAATACCACATGTGTCACACAGAGGTAGTTCATGCAACTCCATGTGTCACCCAGTTGTAGAAATTCATGTTGAAAAGAGGCAAACCAGACAACATCACAAGACTTCAGTACTGCCAGGTAGCACATGTCTTTCCTGATAAACTAAATGTAAGTCAGTTCTAAGCAATACCACCTTCCTACAGGTTCTATGTCCTCAAAATGTGAAAGCTATATTTAAATGCTGCTTTTAAGTATGCCCAGGACACCTTGAATATTTTTAGTTAGTGAAATGAAGATTTCCAAGTGCTTCACTGTAATGCAAACATCTTCGGATTAAACAACTGCTGTGAATCATTGATAACAATGCAAAATACAACACTGTGGGAGAGCATCTGAAGAATAAATTATCCAAAAGGAACTAAGGCAGGCAAAAAGGAGAACTTTCAGGGTGTAATATGGTTAAGTTACTAGAAATGGGAAAGTGAATCCTTAGAGGTACTAAAAGTGCTGAAACCAAACTGTGCTGCCCAGAACAGCACTTCTGGGGCCTGAGATGCCAACAGCTAAGCCAGTGCTCAGTCATCACATCTGCTGCTGTTACTTGCAGGTTCCCTTCCCTGCCCAGCACTGATGCTGGGAGGACAGATGTCTGTTTAAACACATGGAAAAGGAAAAAATCCAGCCTTCTTAAAGGAAGAAAATAATGCTCCTAAAAAAGTGGTGCTACTTACTGCTGTTACATCTCTGAAGAACTGGCTGGGGTCTCCAAGCCCAGCCACAGACAGCAGAGGAGCACTAGCAGCTAATGCTCCAGCCACAATGTTGGGGTATTTCATCCTCATGTAAGCGCTGAGCATTCCTCCATAGCTGCCACAGGAGAGACAAAAGAGTTATTTCCTTTAACAGGCAGCTAAGAACACAGTAACTCAACAGTTCAGGCCAGCGCTCACAGGCTCACCTAACACAAAGCAACAAGAAGCTTGTGGTTATCTTTGTCGTTGCCATCCTCATCTAAAATGAGCAGCACACAGTGTGTTCTTTCTGGGCTTTCCCCAGCTGCTCACCCCAGCTTGGTGGGAATGCAGCAGCCCAATGGGCTTCTGCAGCCATCCATAAATCCTGCCTCAATACTGAAATCTTCACCATACTGCATGTGCCCTGACAGCTTCATTGCTAACCTGGTAGGGGTCAAGTGAAGCTGTCACTTGTTCAGTGGGGGAAGGAGACATATTCTGTATACAGGATTATAAAGACTAGCCAGGCTTTTAGCAAGGAGTGTCCCTGGACCCTACAGAGTAAGCAACCCTCTCTACTGCTGGGAAGTAGAGAGTGTTCCCTCTGAACACCCCAAGTAACAGCTGCATAGATGATCAGCGCAGACAGAGACCCAGGGAAGGGGAAACAAGCTTAGAGGTGTTCAAGCCTTCCTCCCCACCACCTCAAGTGGTTGCAGATCAGCCACATGTAAAGCAATATGCATTTCTTGGAAACAGGCATAGCTGAAACCTGCCCCAAGTAATTTCAGGTTAAAGTTTGGAAAGTTACAAGCAACAGAAGAGGTGTTTTATTTCCTCCCATGGGACAGGCTGTGCTGCTCCAACACTGCCGCGTTTCAGTATTTTTCACAGACTCATAGCATGGTTGAGTTGGAAGTGAGCCCTGAACCTCCTGTGACTTGGGCAGAGTGGTTGGAGCTCTTGCTGGTGAAGACTGTGGCAAAAAAAAAGTCGTTAGGTACCTCAGCCTTCTCCATATCCTGCTGAGCAGGTCTCCAGTTTCCTTCCAGACAGGACCCACATTTTCCTTTGTCTTCCTTTTATCCTAAACTTACCTATAGACGTTTTTCTTGTTGCCCTTAATGTCCTTGGTCAGATTTAGCTCTTTCAGGGCTTTAACTTTCCTAGCCTGATCCCTGGCTGTTCTAACTATTTCTCTGTATTTTTCCCAGGCTACCTGTCCTTACTTCCACCATCTGTAGGGCTTTTTCACATAGGTTTAGTGCTCTTCAGGCTGCTGCAGACTGAACTCTGACTCACACACAGCGCTGTAGTCTAACATTGCAGCCCAGCTAGTAGGTCTTGCTGAATTCCTCTCCCACTTCTCCACCCCAGGATGGCTCCTGGCCCGTTTCACACCAGCTACTGTCCTGATCGTCACAGTACAATCACTCCTGAGATCAACAGCCCAGTAACCACCACGGTGAGTTGGAAGCTTAGTGATAACTGTCAGGTCAAATGCTTTTTACCTCACTGCAACTGAATTAGAAGCCCTGTACTTCATGGAATCCTTTTAAAGTGAAGGATCTCTACCATAAGCATCAGGAGCCATTTAAGAGGCAAAGACACTGCATCAACACAGCTGCAAGAGAGCTTTGGGAATGAACTTCTGCTAGGAAGCAAGGACCAACCAAGCAGCAGATTGCAGAACAACTATGAAAGAGCCTAGAGTGAAAATGGCCGGATGTTGTTAAAGAGGCTGTGTTTAATAAAAAGCTGGGTGGCCCCTGAAAAGAATATTTTCCCAATTATTAGTTTTCTGTATTTCCAATGTAAAATGTTCTGATCCTCCAAGAGGAATTTCCCATTTTCTGCAGTTCTGGCTGTCTCACTACCTAGAAATATCTGGTCAATGGTGCTTCTCCAAAGCAATCACAAACTAAGACTAATTCTGGATGGAAGAACTGATTGGGGCCTAGTGATGAGATCTTAGGAGCTCAGGCGCAGGCACAACTGCTCTATATCAGACAGCTTGAAGCTTTACCTTTAGAACTTGCTTGAGAACCAAACAGATCTATGAGAACAGCACATCTGTGGCTGAGAAAGGATGCCGAAAGGGGAAGGATACAACCTTTACCTGCCTCCAAAAGCAATGACAGGGCAGTTTGTAGCACCATATTGCTGCTTAATCTCAGTAATTAGCACTGCATAGTCAGCAAGGGCTTGTTCCACAGTAAGCAGACCAGTCTTCTTCAGCTGTGTTGATTCGAGTCCAAATGGGAGAGACTTCCCATAGTATCTCTGAAAGAAAAGAGATATGCTGCAGAAATGCTGGTGTCAAGGTCCAGGTCTTCCCTGTTCTCATCATAGAACTGGGATAAGTGTGCACAAACAGGAAGCAATAATATAGCACGTGGTGTCCTCTAACTTGTTTGTAACTCAGGAAGTGCCTTTTCTCCTACATCTGATAAACAGAGACCTTCAGGATGTATCTGCTTCACTGGGTGTCAGGTGGGCCCTCAGCAGAGGTCTCTCTCCTGAAATCCCCAGCTAGAGAAGGGAACAGTGTAATGTCTTCATGCATAAATTCCAGAATAGTAGATTTAATAGAAGTGGGTTGGAAATGGTGTGGAGTTCATGATCCATGGAAACTACTTAAAAAAGCACTGATTTAAGGCAAACACTCTGTGGCATAGGCTTTAGTGAAACAGTAATTCTGTATCCTGGATTGCTGGTAGGCACAGTGAAAAACACTCTGAAGCCATGGTTAAGTAAAGAAGAGCTGCTACCACAAGCAGAAAGCTTACAGCAGGTACACCTCAGCTTCATGGCAAGAGATGGTTTTATTTCTAGACCAGCAGAAAGCTGACTTTGGTAATACTGAACAGAACTTGGTAATACTGAACAGAACAAGACCCTGCTGTAGCCATAATGACTAAAATACTCACATGCTCAGCAAAAATCACAAGTGCTTGCTGCTCCTCTGCTAATTCAAATATGAAGTCGGAGTTCTGAGCAAAAGTCCAGATGTCACCTTCATTGCCAGTGTAGAAGAAGATGGGTCCAAATCCTTTCTTCCAGAACTTTGCTGGGAAAATTGACAAGAAGCAAATAAGCAAACAAACAAACCCCATAAAACCAAACCAAACAAACCCCCTCCCAGCCCCAAACAAACATCATGAACATGAAATGACACTACTGTTGGTGAGTTTGGTCAGGAGCTTAATAGCCCAGGCTATAGAAATCTCTCATAGGAGCAGCGGTAAATAAGGGCTTCCATGAGATCATCATGTTGGCTGCAATTGCCACTTCTATGATTTTCCCTGCAAATCCCTAAAAACTTCAAGTTCAGCAAGGCCTTCAGACACAGCTGCCTCATCCTGCTCCCAGGAATGATTTCACATCTATATACCCTCTTCAGCCCAGCTCATCCCAAAACACTTGAACAGATCACTTTTCCCACAAAGTGGACATTAGGGAAGCTTTCTGCTGTGATGTATAATGTAGAGCCAAGCTGTAAATCACATAACTTAGAATGATTTGGGTTGGAAGGGACCTTAAAGCTCGTCTATTTCTCTGTCAGTTTAAAGACCTGTTCTGTCTCTACAGGCCCTGCCCAAAAGCCCCTCTCCAGGTTTCTTGTGGACCCCTTTAGGCAGTGGAAGCTCCTGTAAGGTCTCCCCAGAGCCTTCTCTTCTCAGTTCTCTCAGCCTGTCTTCATATCTGTATCAGATATATATATATATCATATGACATATCATATGCATATATATATATGATGCTATGTTAAGATGATGTGCTTTATCCTCCGATTTATTTATAAGTGAGGGCAAATAGAGACTGGGAGGACAAGCTGATCCATGATGCCAGTACTTACTTATCAAACAAACAGTTGCTTTAATGCTTGAAAGCATTTTTTTTTTTAGCTTAGTCGTAAATAGCGTAAGCATTAAGAGGGATAACAGACAGCTTTCTTCAACAACAGACCTCAGGTTGTCAATTAAGTGTTGATTTTGACACATAGCCTCATATCTGGACTTGTGCAAAGCGTTCGACACTGTCGCACACGACATCCTTGTCTCTACATTGGAGAGACATCAATTTGATAGGTGGAGCACTCGGTGGATAAAGAACTGGCTGGATGGCTGCACGCAAAGAGCTGTGGTCAATGGCTCAGTGTCCGGCTGGAGGCCAGTGACTAGTGGTGTCCCTCAGGGATCGGGGTTGGGACAGGTCCTGTTCAACATCTTTGTGGCTGCCATGCACAGTGGGATTGAGTGCGCCCTCAGCAAGTTTGCCCATGACACCAAGCTGTGTGGTTGGGTGGATGCGCTGGAGGGAAGGAATGCCATCCAGAGGGACCTGGACACGCTTGTGAGGTGGGCTGATGCCAACCTCATGAAGTTCAACCATGCCAAGTGCAAGGTCCTACACCTGGGTCGGAGCAATCCCAGGCACAGCTCCAGGTTGGGCAAAGAGGAGATTGAGAGCAGCCCTGCAGAGAAGGACTTGGGGGTGGTGGTCGATGAGAACATGACCATGAGCCGGCTGCAGTGTGCGCTTGCAGCCCAGAAAGCAACCGTATCCTGGGCTGCATCCAAAGGAGCGTGACCAGCAGGGCCAAGGAGCTGATCCTGCCCCTCTGCTCTGCTCTCGGGAGACCTCANGTGCTCCTGCCCCTCTGCTCTGCTCTTGTGAGACCTCACCTGGAGCACTGTGTGCAGTTCTGGTGTC